>CM075981.1:892723-1048367 GCA_038087875.1 Malacoraja senta | reverse complement strand
AACCAATTGCACACTGTCACTGGCTCCCGCCCGCTCGTATCTGGCTTTCTGAGCTGCCATAGTAACAAGAAAACAGATCGATCGGCAAAGAATATTGAAATGTCCTAATGGGAATTATATTTTGAAGGCGGCTCGGTGGCGCAGCGGTAGAGTTGCTGCCCTACATCGCCAGAGACCCGGGTTCGATCCTGTCTACGGGTGCTGTCTGTGACGGAGTTTATGCGTTCTCCAAATAATCACGTGTGTTTTCTCCGGTTCTTCCCACAAATACCAAATGTTTGTAGGTTAATTAGCTTGTGTTAATTGTCCTTAGGGTGTTTGATGGAATTGGTGTGCGGGTGGTTGTTGGTTGGCACTATCTCGGTGGGCCGAATGGCCTGTTTCTATGCTGTATCTCTAAAGTAAACTTGCGTGACTGGAGGTAGAATCTTGTGGGGTCTTCAGAATCATCCCAATCCATCTTTCCCCGTAACACTAAAACATCCCAGGAATCAAACTGGCGATTCAGTCATTCACTCCAGCACTTACCATTGTTACCGAAATGCATCACACAACTGCAATTCTCTCCGGAGTTGGACACTGCCACGGTAACCATTTCACTGGACTTTGTCCCACGATTATTTGAGGCTTTGCAGTAATATTGTTGGCGTTGGTGTTTGAAGGATTGACAACGTAGATCCAGGTTATTGCTATTTGATATCTTTGAGGTATTTTCATACCAGGTGTAGCTAATGGGAAGAGATCCCCGCTCAGACTTACAGGACACTGTCATTCCGACACAGGAGACATTGGCTGGTGACAGTAATTCAAGCACAGGAACAGACACAGGTTCTGTGGGAAAGGAGCAAACAATGGATACAAAGTCAACATCTGAAAATAAAAGACTCTCCCATTCTGGCACCCTTGTACCTCGACTTTTGAAGAGGTACACGCGAACCTCGTCCCCTGCCTTCGGTGCTCGCAATATGACCTCGGCCTTTACAAAAGCGAGCCTGGACATCCTGGTTGCTAATCGTTTAAGTCCCCTTCCAATTCCCATTCCACCCTTTATCTCCATTGCCAAAACGATTTTGAAAGAGAAACAGCACCTTATATTCCCCCTGACAATCGGACAACGCAACGGTATGAACATTGTATTCAGGATTTCAAACAATACCTCACTATCGCCCCCCCCCCCCCGCCCGCATATATATATAATCTCTCTCTCTCTCTCTCTCTCTCTCTCTCTCTCTCTCTCTCTCCTCCCCCCCCTCCCCCCTAGGTGTCGTTCCCATCTCTCAATTCCAGCTTTCTCCTCCCTTATTCCGTCTGTCTGAAGGAGGGTCATGACTCGAGTTGGTTTTGTCCATTCCCTCCACAGATGCTACCTGACCCGCTAAGTTCTTCCAGCACTCATGGTTTTGTTCACGTGTCGTACATCTGTCCAATGTTCGGGTGGGTATAGAGAGAGGCTATAGTTGCGCTTGGATTAAGTGACCTGCAACCGGAAGGGAACCCATTGGTGCTGATATCGGGGTGGGCGCATTGACGGGACAGAGGGAGAGAGAGAGAGAGACCGCTGGGTGGGGAGGGAGTGTGTGATCCCTGAGGTGGGGGCGGGGTGTGCTGGCCTGCCCCTGGAGGATTGAACTCAGTCTGTTGAACTCACGGGACTGATTCCCTGTTTATGATTCTCCAGATATTCAGACCAGACGACTTGTTTCTCACTGATCTGTTCCCGTCGGATTATTAGTTTGAGTGGGAACTCAAACCTCTAACAGGGTAACATTTAACACAGTTCAGAGGCAGGGATATGTGCTGAGCATCCCACTTGAAGTGGGTGGCCGCTCAGTGGGACAGAACCCGCAATGGGTGAGAGCAACACGAGTGAGTTTCCCGACCCCCGCCCGCTCCCGCAGGTCTCTGCACTGCTGCGGAGCCTCGGGATATCGGTGCTGCCCTGACCCTTCCCGGAGAAAACATGGATCAGGCTTTTCAGTGGAGACGTCGTCAATCGCTGAGAAACGTACCGTCAGATACTTGGAGATGAACGTTAAACAATGGATCCAAGGCAAGTGCAGCAATTCCACAGCTGTACCATCCTGTATCTCCAGAGCGAAGATCCTCCAAAGTCACAGTAAATATTCCTCGTGTCGGGTTATCTGTGATTGACGCTCTTCCTCTCCGTCCGTGTTGCCCATTTGTTTCCAATAAAACTCCACACTGGCGAGTCCACCCGTGACACCAGTATTTTGGGCGTGAGCGGTACTCTGCTTCATAGTGACAATCAACCGTGACCGCTCTTCCCACAACTCCTCCTACATATGTCTTTCCCCACACCGCACCTGAAACTGAGAGGACAAATCAGCTGAAAATGAACACGAGGAATCGGGTGCATATTCGGAATGATCAGGACAACATTCACCTGAATGGACGCCCTCGTTACAATTGGAAACGTCTCTGCCATCTCCAACCTAGTGGTAGGAAACAGCATCTCATATTTCCCTTCAGTGGATTACACCCCAATGGTATGTTATGTTGATTTATCTAACTTCAAGTAACCCTTGCATCCCCTCTCTCTCCATCTCCCCCCCCCACATGAGTCGTACCAACTTCTTGTTGAATCTCGTTGTCTGTAACTAGTTCTCACTTACTACACAGCAATGGCATACTTCTTTTATCATTTTTACTTTTTGCATATATTTAATTCATTTGCTCTATTTCTCTCTACACAACCGTCTATATCTCTCAGTTTCCCTTTCCCCTGACTCTCGGTCTGTAGTAGGATCTAGATCTCGAAATGGCACCTATTCCTTAGCTCCATAGATGCTGTCTGATCAGCTGAGTTACTCCAGTATTTAGTATCTATCTTCCAAACCAACATTGTCTCTTCTGTCCCCTCAGCATTGCTGGCGTTTCCTCGTCTATCGCTCGTCACGCTGCTGGGAGCGGCATCTCCCGGTCTTAGTGTCGGTTGGTGGCTTCCCAGAAAATCTAGCAGTTGTGAATGGAAGGACAGAGCTCGCTCCACCCCACCACCCCCCCCCCCATCTTCCCTGTGCCCACCACCGCGCACTCCCAACTGGATACATAGAAACATAGGCGCAGGAGTAGGCCATTCGGCCCTTCGAGCCAGCACCGCCATTCAATATGACCGTGGCTGATCATCTAAAATCAGTTCCATCTTTTTCCCCATATCCCTTGATTTCGTTAGCCCTTCGAGCTCTTGAAAACAACCACTGCCTTCTGTGACAGAGAATCTACAGATTCACAACTCTCTGGGTCAAAAAGTTTTTCCTGATCTCAGACCTAAACGGCCTAACGATGCATATCGGTTTCTCCCAGTAAGTACTTAACACAGCGTTTGCTGCCCACCAACTCTTCCACTAACCAACGATGGGCCGAATGGTCCCACCCGTGTCTGGGTTACCCTTGAGCTGTCATTGACACTCTTCCACTCCGTCCATGTTGCCCATTTGTTTGGGCAGTCACGGTGGTGCAGCGGTGGAGTTGCTGACTTGCAACGAATGCAGCGCCAGAGACCTGGGTTCGATCCTTATTACGGGTGCTGTCTGTACGGAGTTTGTACGTTCTCCCCGTGACCTGCGTGGGTTTTCTCAGAGATCTTCGGTTTCCTCCCACATTCCAAAGACGTGCATGTTTGTAGGTTAATTGGCTTGGTAAAAAATGTAAAAATTGTCCAGAGTGGGTGTGGGATGGTGTTAATGTGCGGGGATCGCTGGTGGACATGGAGGGCAGAAGGGCCTGTTTCGTGCTGGGTAGAAGAAAGAAAGAGGCGGAGACAGTGGGCTGTGGGAGAGTTGGGAAGGGTAGGGGAAAGAAGGAGATAGCGGACTACCTGATATTGTAGAAGTCAATGTTCATACTGCTGGGGTGTAAACTGCCCAGTTGGAGGTGGGCTCCTCCAACCATCAGAGATGTCATCATTCTTTTGGGAACGGGGGTTCCCCTCTTCTACTATAGATGAGGCTCTCACCAGGGTCTCTTCTATACGTAACTCTGCTCTCACTCCCCACCCCCCCCCCCACATAACAAGGGCAGAGTCCCCGTTGTCCGCACCTTCCACCCGACCAGCCGTCACATACACCAGATAATCCTCCGACATTTTCGCCACCTCCAATGGGATCCCACCACTGGCCACATCTTCCCATCTCCTCCCCTTTCCGATTTCTGCTGAGACCGTTCCCTCTGTAACTCCCTGGTCAATTTGTCCCTTCCCACCCAAACCACCCCCTCCCCTGGTACTTTCCCTTGCAACCGCAGCAAAATGCTACACTTGTCTCTCCCCTTGACTCCATCCAAGGACCTAAGCAGTCTTTCCAGGTGCGGTAGAGGTTCACCTGCACTTCCTCCAACCTCATCTATTACATCCTCTGCTCTCGGTGTCAGCTGCTCTACGTCGGCGAGACCAAGCGTAGGTTTGCCGATCGCTTCACCTAACACCTCTGCTCGGTTCGAAATAACCAACCTGATGTCCCGGTGGATCAGCACTTCAACTACCCCTCCCATTAAGAATCTGAACTTTCTTTCCTGGGCCTCCTCCATGGCCAGAGTGAGGCCCACTGTAAATTGGAGAAGCAGCACCTCACATTTCGCTTGGGTGGTTTTCACCCCAGCGGTATGAACATTGACTTCTCCAATTTCAGGTAGTCCCGCTTTTTCCCTCTTTCCCCTCCCATTCCCAGCTCTCCCACAGCCCACTGTCTCCTCCTCTTCCTTTCTTGTTCGCGTCCCCCCACCCCACATCAGTATGAAGAAGGGTCTCGACCCGAAACGTCGCCTATTTCCTTCGCCCCCTGGATGCTGCCTCACCCGCTGAGTTTCTACAGCATTTTTGTCTACCTTCGACTTTCCAGCATCTGCAGTTCCTTCTTAAACTGACTCCTCCAAAGACATCAGTATTTTGTGTGTGAGCGCTACTCATCTCCAAAATGACAATCGATTGTGATCGCTCATCCCACAAATCCTCTTGTATATTGCTTTGCCAACAGTGCACCTGAAATTGAGAGGAAAATGTACAGGAACAAATCCACTTATCACAGCGTTTGCTGGCCCACCCTCTCTTGCCCAAACCAACGATGAATGGTCCAACCCATGTCTGGACATTCACTTACCCTTGCGCTAATCACAAAGTCCCGGTGTAACTCAGCGACTTTGGACGCCTTGCGTGAACGCTGGTCACCGCGGGAGGTCGAATGTAATACCGATGATGACCACGTTATTTTTAAATTGATGGCTGTTGTTTTGTAAAATGCTACAAAGGGCAGTTTTGATCGTGTTACTTTTTTTTGTATGTTTGTTTTGTTTCTGAGTAATAGTATTTGTATTTTTAAAAAGTGTTACTCAGCAGATCAGGCAGCATCTGTGGAGGGAATGGGCAGGTGACGTTTCGGGTCAGGACCTTTATCCAGGCAAACTTTAGTAGGAAGGGGAAAGCTGGCAGAGAGGGATGGTGGTGGGGGGGGGGTGGTAATGGCAGGGGAGGGGAAGCCTCCTTGATCATCCACGAATTTGCGCTCCCTCTCCATGCATGGCCCTTTTCAGCCCTTGTTCCCCATTGATTTTAGTCTGAAGTGCAGTCATTGTCATTGTTGGACCAGCCATGACTGTACTTCCCCCCACCCGGGTCAGTACATTCTAGGGTTTCTTTCCACTACAGAGATCTAGGATGAATCTGCCTTGAAGAACTGACTTTACACTTTACTTTCAAGATACAGCGCAGAAACAGGATCTTCTGCCCATCAAGTCCACGCTAGCTAGCTAACTCTATCCCACTACACATACTAAGGACGATGTACATTTTTAGTGAAGTCAATTATCCTACAAACCTGCACGTCTTTGGAGTGTGGGAGGAAATCGGAGCATGCGGAAAAAACCCACATGGTCACAGGGAGAACGTACAAACTCCGTTCAGACAGCACCTGTAGTCAAGATCGAACCTGGGTATCTGGAGCTGTGTGGCAGCAACTCTACCCCTGCGCCACCGTGCTGCCCACAGAGAGAGTGTGGTAGTGTTGGATGTATTGTTGCTCGGTAAGTCTACTCACCATCAGATATCTCCATCTAATTCATTTGAACCTGTTTATTCCCTTGTACTTTTCCCCTACCACATACTGGCCTCTAGTCTCAAATCTCCCCCCTCCTCATCTTCCTCCCATCATCCCTCACTTTCTCCGGGTGTACCTGTCACCTACCTGCCCCTGCCTCAGCCCCATCCCCCCCTCCCTCCCCCACCTTCCACACCCACCAAAATGTGTGACCACTAATTGGCTGCCTGTAATGGCCCAGAAAGACATTGAGTTCAAGACCATAAATTATGGCTTTGATAATCAGTGACATTGGCAGAAGTTGCATTTGACAAAGGGGACAGAAGGGTTACCAAACATAAGACATTCTTGCCATAGAGGGAGTACAGAGAAGGTTCACCAGACTGATTCCTGGGATGTCAGGACTTTCATATGAAGAAAGACTGGATAGACTCGGTTTGTACTCGCTAGAATTTAGAAGATTGAGGGGGGATCTTATAGAAATGTACAAAATTCTTAAGGGTTTGGACAGGCTAGATGCAGGAAGATTGTTCCCGATGTTGGGAAAGTCCAGAACAAGGGGTCACAGTTTAAGGATAAGGGGGAAATCTTTTAGGACCAAGATGAGGAAAACATTTTTCACACAGAGAGTGATGAATCTCTGGAACTCTCTACTACAGAAGGTAGTTGAGGCCAGTTCATTGGCTACATTTAAGAGGGAGTTAGATGTGGCCCTTGTGGCTAAAGGGATCAGAGGGTATGGAGAGAAAGCAGGTACAGGATACTGAGTTAGATGATCAGCCATGATCATATTGAATGGCGGTGCAGGCTCGAATGGCCTACTCCTGCACCTATTTTCTATGTTTCTATGTTTACCGTGGACTACAGCAAGATTAGCTTAGAATGGTAAAAGAGTCAAGGGTCAAGAGTTTTATTGTCATGTGTCTCAGATAGGACAATGATATTCTTGCTTGCTACAGCACAACAGAATATGTAAACATAATACAGAACAGGAGATAAAAGTTCAGTGTGCCTATATACCATAGACCATATATATGATATATGAATAATGATTATTAATGTTGAAAATGCTGTTGAAGCTGTCAAGTTCCTCATTTTATTTCTTCATCCATGATCTGGAGCCATTTTATTTTTCATACATCGTATCTTAAATAATCGGTGTAGTATAATTTGGAGAGAACCTATGTGGAGACAATGTTATTCCACAACAGCTTTTAATAAGAACTAGGAAACTGTAAAAGTGTTTACAAAATGGAATGGGAGCAACTACACTTTGAAGCTATTACTTAGATGAACTTTATAAAAATAAACTCCCATTTTGCTTATTTCACAATCAATCATAGTCTCGGATAAACACAAAATGCTGGAGTAACTCAGCGGGTCAGGCAGCATCTCTGGAGAAATTTGAATAGGAATCATTTTGGGTCGAGACCCTTCATCAGACTGTGTCAGGGAGGGGGAAACTAGAGGTATGGGAAAGTACAGAACAACCAGGGCCGGATTTAGATGAAGAAAGGCCCTAAGCTTTTCCACTTGTGAGGCCCCTCCCAATCCCCCACCCCCATGACTAGAGGAAGATGGTCCACCAGATTGACACCGATGTGCAGCCGAGTGTGGCCAATGAGATAAGGGGCTGGAAAGCTGCGCTTTTTATTTATTTATTTGTTGCAAGTGCTAGTGTCGAGTTATTGGCTTAAAACACTATTATTCTGAAATGGAGGGCAAGGCAAATTACTGAAGAGTTGTTTAGAGACTACAGTGCGTTGTGACAGCATATGTAAGAAAGGCCTATGACAGTGTCAAAAATATTATACACCTTGCAGGGCTCTCACTTAATTTTTTTTCTCTGTAGTCAGCCGGGCAAACTTGGCAACTTTTACGTTGCCAAATGACAGTTTAGCTGGTCGTTTAAGACGGCTTGCATGACGCGTGCGATAATGTGCTTGGACGAAGTGCGTAGTTACCAGTCGGACTTATGCTCAATGAAGCATTCACATATTATTTCTGCTTCGAATAAAGTCACAAACTAAACATATTCACCAATCAAGACATGATATATACCACAATGACATGCAGCAAAATTATAATACAGTATCTCAACTCTTTTAACACATTGCAATGAATGCAATTTCTATTATTTCTTTCCACATCCAAACAAAAATGTGGTTGGATTATCCAGCGTATGATCAACCTCGGTGAGACCAAATGCAGGCTTGGCGATCGCTTCGCACAACACCTCCACTTAGTTCGCAATAACCAACCTGATCTCCCGGTAGCTCAACACTTCAACTCCCCCTCCCATTCCAAATCCGACCTTTCTGCCCTGGGCCTCCTCCATGGCCAGAGCGAGGCCCGCCACATATTGGAGGAGCAGCACCCCATATTTGCTTGGGTAGTTTACACCCCAGCGGTATGAACATTGGCTTCTCTAATTTCAGGTAGTCCTTGCTTTCTCCCTCCTCCCCTCCCATTCCCAGCTCTCCCAAAGCCTACTGTCTCCGCCTCTTCCTTTTTTTTTCGTGTCTCCCCCCCCCCCCCCTGACATCAGTCTGAAGAATGATCTCGACCCGAAACATCGTCTATTCCTTCGCTCCATAGATGCTGCCTTACCCACTGATTTTCTCCAGCTTTTTTGTCTACCAATGGGATCCCACCACTGGCCACATCTTCCCATCCCCTCCCCTGTTGGCTTTCCGCAGAGACCGCTTCCTCCGTAACTCCATGATCAGTTCATCCCTTCCCACCCAAACCACCCCCTCTCCTGGCACTTTCCCTTGCAACCGCAGGAAATGCTACACTTGTCACTTTACCTCCCTCCTTCATTCAAAGACCCAAGCAGTCTTTCCAGGTGCGGCAGAGGTTCACCTGCACCTCCTCCAACCTCATCTATTGCATCCACTGCCCTACGTGTCAGCTGCTCTACGTCGGTGAGACCAAGCGTAGGCTTGGCGATCGCTTCGCCCAACACGTCCGCTCGGTCCGCAATAACCAACCTGATCTCCCGGTGGCTCAGCACTTCAACTCCCCCTCCCATTACGAATCTGACCATTCTGTCCTGGGCCTCTTTCATGGCCAGAGTGAGGCCCACCGTAAACTGGAGGAGCAGCACCTCATATTTTGCTTGGGCAGTTTACACCCCAGCGGTATGAACATTGACTTCTTCAATTTCAGGTAATCCCTGCTTTCTCCTCCCCTTCCCAGCTTTCCCTCAGCCCACTGTCTCCAACTCTTCCTTTCTTCTTCCCATCCCCCTCACCCTCACATCAGTCTGAAGAAGGGTCTCGACCCGAAACGTCCCCTATTTCCTTCGCTCCATAGATGCTGCTTCACCTGCTGAGTTTCTCCAGCATTTTTGTCTACCCATTCACACAAGTTCTGTTATCCCACTTTCCTCACCCACTCCTTACACATTCAGGGCAATTTTACAGAGACAAGTTAACCTACAAAGCCAATGCATCTTTGGGATGTGGGAGGAAACCCACACGCTTGCAGGGAGAATGTGCAAATTCAACACAGACAGTGCCCGAGGACAGGATCGAACACAGATCTCTGGCGTGTGAGGCAGCAAATCTACCAGCTGTGCCACTATATTTACTTTTCCAACACACAAAAAATTATACTTTGATAACTTTGGTTACTAAAAAAATGAAAATATCCATTTTCAGTTTTAAATCTCCAAGTGACGCTATGTCCCCCTTTACAGCTACTGTATGTTTTAATTCAGTTCAAGACTATGGGGCAGTACATTGGCCATTAAGTTGCTGCCTAAAAGTGCCAGAGACCCAGAATTGATCCTGAATATGGGTGCTGTCTGTATGGAGTTTGCTCCTTTTCCCTTTGATCGCATGGGTTTTCTCCGGGTGCTCTTGTTTCCTTCCACATCCCAAAGGTGTGCAGGAACCTATTTCAGACCAAACACAAAATGTAATATTTTCCTTTTGTCCAGAGATTCTGTCTGACCTGTTGAGTTACGCCAGCTTTTTGTGTCTATCTTCAGTTTAAACCAGCATCTGCAGTTCCTTCCTACACACACAATACTATACGATACAACTTTATTAATCCCAGGAGGGAAATTGTGTGTATGTGTGTGTGGGTATATATATTAAACACACACACATATATATATAGTTATATATTCATATATAAATATACACCGTTCTGTTTTCTCGTTTAAAACATTGTTTACAGAGTACTATGTTTACATATTCTGTTGTGCTGCTGCAAGTAAGGATTTCATTGTTCCAATTGGGACGTGAGAGAACAAAACACTCTTGACCCTTGACTTACTCCGCTAATGTGTGGGATAGAACTAGCGTATGGGTGATCGGTGGTTGGCGTGGACTCGGTGGGCCGAAGGGCCTGTTTCCACGCTGTATCTTTAAATTAAACTAAAAACACTTAAACCCGAGGGAGTCTAAAGAAACTCTACCCGAAACTTCACCCAATTTCTTCTATCCAGAGTTGCTGGCTGCTCCATGGAGTTCCCCCGCACAATTAAAGCATGGAATAGTCTTCACCCTACCATAGTTACCCAAACAGACACAACTAAATTTAAGGTACCTCTTTTTTTCCCCAAGAACCCTTTTATGCTTAAGTCCAAGTCAAGAGTCAAGAGATGTTCAAGAAGGAACTGCAGATGCTGGAAAATCCCAGGTACACAAAAATGCTGGAGAAACTCAGCGGGAGCAGCAGCATCTATGGTGCGAAGGAAATAGGCAGTTGAGGGCAAGTTGAGCCGAAGGGCCTATTTCCACACTGTATCACTCTATGACTCTAACAAATGTGAAACTCTGCAGATTCAGGAGCTGGGGTGGAGACACATCATCAGATCAGTCCAGGTCCGCTCACAAGCCACAAGACAAATGCCTTGAAGGAGAACTCAGATGCAGGGGAAAGCACAGTGTGAAGAACAGCTCGAGCAGCAGAGTCTGTAAGGCAGCTGGTTTTTCTCACAAGGGAGAGATTACCACAACTTCTCCAAATGCGAAATTGGACAGTCACTCTGGTGCTTACTCATTTGAGATGCCCGCTTGTTCCCAATGGCTTGCTTTCACAGGTTTTTCCTTTGAATGTGCTAAGGTTTAGGTTCAACATTTCCCATTGCAGTGCGTGGAGGGAGTGCCTTGTGTCTTTGATAGACACAAAATGCTGGAGTAACGCAGCGGGTCAGGCTTCATCTCTCGAGAGAAGCAATGGGTGACGTTTCAGGTCGAGACCCTTCTTCAGACCAAGAGTCAGGGATGGAGGAAGTCAAGAGATATGCAAGGGGTAAAGCATTTAGCTGATCTGCTGTCAAGTCACTGAGAAAGTTCACCTGGAGATAGTTTGCACCAGAATAGTGGAGCAAACTCTCTGTTCTGAGGGCAAGAGTTACCCCTACACCCATAATCAACAAGGCCAGCTGTCGGGTCATTTTCTACAGGGAGTTAGCGGTGTGCCATTTGACTGCGCACAGCATCACAACAAGTCATTAGTGCAGGAAAGAACAAGTGTGCAAGCACTTTATCTTGAGCAGCGCGTAGCCCAGTAGTCTGCTCTGTGGCTCAAAATAATTCAAGGTGCTAGTAAATAATTCTGAAGAACAGATCATAAGTTCATTAGTACATTAGGAGCAGAATTATGTAATTTTGCCCATCAAGTCTACTCCTCCATTCAATCATGACTGATCTACCTTTCCCTCTCAACTCAATCCTCCTTCCTTCTCCCCAGGACTCCTGACACCAGTACTGATCAAGAATCTATCTATCTCTGCCTATGAAATATCTATTGACGGCCTCCACAGCATTCTGCGACAATGAATTCCACAGTTTCACCACCTTCTGACTAAATAAATTCCTCCTCATCTCCTTCCTAAAGGAATGTCCTTTAATTCTGAGGCTGCGACCTCTGGTCCTAGACTATCCGACTAGTGGAAACATCCTCACCCCATCCACTCTATCCAGGCCTTTCACTATTCGGTAAGTTTCAGTGAGGTCCACAAGGCAAGCTTTAGGTAGTTATCTCCCTTCTCCACGGGGAGCTAGCTGTGTGCAATTTGGCTGCACACAACACGACAACAACCGCTGATGGAAGTCTCTACAGGAACTAACGAGTGTTGAGCAATTTATCATCAGCTCCCCACACAGTACAGAGACAGACGTCCTTGGTTACAAATAATTCAAGGCACCAGTAAATAATTCTAAAGAACAGAGCATTTTGTAAAACAACGATTTACCTGGTATGAGATCAAAAGCGACAAGAACCAGCAGAGCGACTGTTCCCCTGGATCTGGGCCGTTTCTGGTGGGTGAATTCTCCCTGTCCCACCACCATGTCTTGGCTACGTTGGATCGGTTTGGTCCCTGCACTGCGTTTGAGTTGTCCTCTTCCTCATTCACAACAGAAGTCAAACAGGCAATTTCCGTTTACTCAGGAAACGACTTTACAGTGGTTCAAGAATAACTTGGTGACTCATTTGCCACCACCCCCAGCCTCCTCACCACCGACAATGCACCTATCAGGAGTGGGCTGCAATGCTCTCCAGTTGCCTGGATTGGAGCATCTCCTCGAAGCTTTGCTTCATCCTGGTGACGTTTGCCCACTTCACTGGCGCTCTGTCCACCACTGCAAACATTCTCTTACCCACACCCTCAACCCCCTTCCCCAAATGCGGGCACACTGTGTCTGAACTTGTATGGGTTTAAGAGGCAGACATCAGCCATGTTTGAATGGCGGAGTAGACTCTATGGGCTGAATGGCCAAATTCTACTCCTGGAACGTGTGAACTTGTGATCTGTTTACCCACCTCAAAATGCGCGTCACTAATTTGTCCAGCCTTCCTCAGCTTCTCATGTGTTGAAACGTTACGCAGGAGAAATAAGACACCAACGGAACGGAGATGAGGAAACACTTTCACACAGAAAGTTGTTAGTCTGTGGAATTCTCTGCCTCAGAGAGTGGTGGAGGACGGTTCTCTGGATACTTTCAAGAGAGAGCTAAATAGGGCTCTTAAAGTTAGCGGAGTCAAGGGATATGGCGATAAGGCAGGAACGGGGTACTGATTGTGGATGATCTGCCATGATCACATTGAATGGCGGTGCTGGCTCGAAGGGCCAAATGGCCTACTCCTACACCTATTGTCTATTGTTTATTGACAAACACGATCAGATAAGTCCACTCACATCACCAGATAAACTCCTCGAAGGACAATTCAAATACTTGAGCATTGGAGACTGGGTAAAGCTTAGTTTGAGGATGCGATTCATGAAATCATAGAGTGATACAGCATGGAAGCAGCTTGCCCTATGCCGATCAAGATGTCCCATGTACGCTAGTCCCTCTTTAGTTTAGTTTAGTTTAGAGATACAGTGCGGAAACAGGCCCTCCAGCCCACCGAGTCCGCACAATCCAGTGATCCCCGCACTTTAACACAAATTTTTACATTTCCATCAATCCAATTAACCTACAAAACTGTACGTCTTTGGAGTGTGGGAGGAAACTGAAGTTCTCGGAGAAAAGCCACGCAGGTCACTGTGAGAAAGTACAGACTATGTACAGACAAGCACCTGTAGCCAGGATCGAACCCGGGTATCTGGCGCCGTTATGCAATGTAAGGCAACAACTCTACGGCTTCGCAACCATAAAAATCAGGCCTTCGTTTGACCCCTGTCCGTACAAACCTTTCGTATCTACGTACCATGTCCTAGTGCTTTTAAATGTTGTTAATAGTACCTGTCTCCACTACCTCCTCTGGACATGCTCCTTCCATGTACCCTTCAGCTTCTGTGAGATAACATTGTTGAGGTAGGATTAGGGTTGTGTGAAGGAGAAGACAAAGGAGATTGTATGTACTAGAATCTGGAACAATAGGCAGAACACCTGAAAAACTCAACGGGTCGGGCAGCATCTGTGGAGGCAAAAAGTGCATGTTTGTTTTCCGGCCGAGACACTACTTCCTGACTGAGGTTGAAAACTGGATGTTTACCAATATATGGCAGAATAAAAAGGAGATGGGTCAAACGCGGGCAACTGGTACGTTGACTAGGGCGGCTCCATGGCGCAGTGGTAGAGCTGCTGCCTTACAGCGCTTACAGTCGGGTTTGATCCCGACTACGGGTGCTGTCTGTAGAGTTTATACGTTCTCCCCCTGGGTTTTCTCCGAGATCTTCAGTTTCCTCGCACAATCCAAAAACGTATAGGTTTGTAGGTTAGTTGGCTTGGAACAGGTGTAAATAGTCCCTATTGCGTGTAGGATAGTGTTAATGCATGGGGATTGCTGTTTGGTGCGGACTCGGTGAGCTGAAGGGCCAGTTTCCATGCTGTATCTCTAAACTAAACTAGTGAAGAAGGGTTTCGGCCTGAAACGTTGCCTATTTCCTTCGCTCCATAGATGCTGCTGCACCCGCTGAGTTTCTCCAGCATTTTTGTGTACCTAGTGTAGGTAAGCAGTTTGGTCAGCATGGTCAAGTTGGGAAGAAGGGCCTGTTTCTGTGCTATATGACTATGAGTTTAACTCTGGTGCCAGTGCCCCGCCCTGCTCTGCCCCACTCACCCTTCACCCTGGCACTGTGACATGTGGGTGGATTTGGACTTGACCATGGTTCTCCACACTTCACAGATCTGATAACCCACCCTGCATAGTCATAACAACCCTAACGTGTAGAGTCAATGATTTGGTTTCAAAATATTTACACTGGTGTTCAAATCTTCTTATCAACCTCACAACTTCCTATTTCTCAAAAACAGGCATATAATGCTGGAGTAACTCAATGGGCCAGGCAGCATCTCCAGAGAACATGGATAGGTGACGTTTTGGGTTGGGGGAAAGTGCCCAGCGCCATCACAGTGCGCATGCGCAGGGCGGCTAATGATGTGCTGGCCGTGGTTGTGCGCATGTGCAAGGGGGAGAATGTGCTGGCCGTAGCAGTGCGCATGTGCAAGGAGGCCGGCCGTGACGGCAGATGAGGAGCGAGCGGAGAGCGGAGTCCCGGCGGCCCGGACACAGATACGGATGGCGGGCGGAGACGGAGAGTGACACAGAGAGAGAGATAGAATGGGCGGCCTGCCCAGAATTGAACGGCAGGTGTCCTGCCTTGGCCGCAGCCCCCTAGATTTTGAGGCCCTAGGCTTCAACTAGTGGTGAATCCGGCTCTGCGAGCCCCCCCCCCCCCCCCCCCCTAGATCTCGAGGCCCTAAGCTTAAGCTTGTCAAGGTTATAAGTAAATCCAGCCCTCAGAACAATGCAGAGCCTGCATCTATAACTCAAGAAAGGTGGAGTCCACAATGGTCCATTGTTGCTGGGGATGAGGTGATAACGAAGGAATAAAAAACGGTGAAATTAGCAAGAAGACTAGGGTGGGGGAGGGACGGAGAGAGAGGGAATGCAAGGGTTCCTTGCAGTTAGAGAAATCAATAATCATGTCGCTGGTTGACACTAATGCTGGAGTAAATCAGCGGGACAGGCAGCATCTCTGGAGAGAAGGAATGGGTGGCGTTTCGGGTGGAGACCCTTCTTCAGACTGATGTCAGGGGAGTGGGCAGGACAGAGATAGAATGTAGTCAGAGACAGTAAGACTGGTGGGAGAACTTGGAAGGAGGAGGTGATGGAGACAAAGGTAAAGCAAGGGCTATTTGAAGTATACATTGGATACATTGTGATGATTTGTGTAGTACCGTGTTACAGAGGGAAGGTATTTACGAGACTATATTCCAATACTGGTCATATTATTATGTGCTGAACATTTTGCATCTTTACGTGTCTACACATTTTTAACGATCTGAATGAATGAATAAGTCTATTGGCCAAGTATTCACATACAAGGAATTTGCCTTGGTGCTCCGCCCGCAAGTGACAACATGACATAGTGACAGTTAGGAATGATACATAAAACATTAAACATTAATAACACTTCATCTCGGCAATGGAAACAGCATAACGCGCAAACTAATACTAATTATCAGAATGTCCAATTCTGAATGTTACTCACCGGGCAAGAAACAAATGAGAAGAATTGGCACCAACATCGTTTTAGATGCAGACCCCATGCTGGGCCGTTTATCGTTCAGCTCTTAGTCCAGAGAACTAAATGCCCATCGAAAATAAATGTTACAATATAAATGATGAAGAAAGCAACAGGAAACCTGATTGTGAAACAAGAGTGAGCCAATTGATGACAAACAGCTAGAAGTTCTCCCTGGGAATAAATAATTGCATGAATCTATAGTGAATTTTCATCATATGATAGAATGCAGTTACCCTATGACTCCATGCTCCTCCCATGACTCATGAACGTACGAGGTCCAGATAACTGGACAACGTCAGAAGGGATTGTGCCAACACCTGTGGAATCATCTCTTTCTGTAGTTGAGAGAGGACCACCATGTCTATGCTGCATGTTGGCTACAGAGGTCTTCAGGACAGGTAGCACAGACCCACTCCCATCTCTCTGATCACCCTTGGACAAGGAATGGCTCATTGGCGGGCAACTTGTGGTGGGCAAGACATGCCGATGTGGGCGGGATTTGTTCTGAACTGTGATGGGTGTGATCCTGGCCTGGACTTTGATCTCAAGGCGAGTCTCATCTCATGTCTGGAGCTTGTTAATGGTGGCCGATTTAGTTTTGTTTAGCGATACAGCATGGAAACAGTCCCTTTGGGCCAACCAATTCTACACCATTGTAGTTCAATGTTATCCCATTTTCACATTCTACACACTGGGGGAAATTTACAGATGCTAATGAACCTACAAACCTGTACATATTTGGGATGTAGGAGGAAACCAGAGCACCTGGAGAGAACCCGACTGTTGCAGGGAGAACATGCAAATTCCACACTGGCAGCGCATGATGTCAGGATCAAATCCAGGTCTCTGGCGCTGTGAGATGGCAGCTCTACCGCTGCACCACTGTTCCTGAGGGGTTTTGCTTCATTCCAAGTTTGATTCTCGCAACCAGCTAAGTAACCCAGTATAAACCTGACCCACAATTGCCAAAAGTTAGACTTCCCCAGCAAGCCTTACTGGTTGGAAGGGGGATTGGATTTCAGACTAAACCTCAACAACATTGTAAGTTTTTAAAAATGTCTTGTTCATTTCACAAAACCTTTGGCCAGGATGTCATTCACAGTCCAGTTGGCAAGTTTAGTTTAGTTTAGTTTATCGTCACGTGTACCAAGGTACAGTGAGAAGCTTTTTGTTGCATGCTCTCCAGTCAACAGAAAGACTATGCATGATTACTGTTTAAGAAAGAACTCCAGATGCTGGAAAAATCGAAGGTAGACAAAAATGCTGGAGAAACTCAGCGGGTGAGGCAACATCTATGGAGTGAAGGAATAGGCGACGTTTTGGGTCGAGACCCTGGGTCGGGACCCGAAACGTCACCTATTCATTCGCTCCATAGATGCTCCCTCACCTGCTGAGTTTCACCACCGCTTTTGCCTACCTATGCATGATTACTAACAGCCATCCACAGTGTACAGATACAGGATAAAGTGAATAACATTTAATGCAAGATAAAGTCCAGTGAAGACCGGGTAAAGATAGTCTGACTGTCTACATTGAGGTAGATGGGAGGTTAGAACCTCTATCAGTTTCCTGATAACTGCTGGGAAGAAACTGACCCTGAATCTGGAGATATGCGTTTTTACATGTCTGTACCTCTTGGCTGATGGGAGAGGGGAGAAGAGGGAGTGTCCAGGGTGTGACTCATCCCTGATTATGCTGGAGGCGTTGCCAAGGCAACGTGTAGTGTAGATGGAGTCAATGGAAGGGAGATTGGTATACAATCGGACACTGTGTTAATAAAGGACAAAGAAAATAATGAATTCATTATATCTCACTTTAATCTATTTCAAGGCAGATTGCTGCCCTTAAAGTCAGCCTGTGTGGCGATAAGAATTACTAACCACTTGAAAGCATCGCTTGGAGTTGTGTCTTGGCCCTGGTACAGTAGATGTACGATTGGACAAGCAATCAGTAAAGAACTAATAGCGGTCATCAAATGATTGTGTCTGAGTTCAATACTCATTAGGTTCGGCACGTTCAATTAGTAAGGATCTCTGGGAGGAAACGTGTTTTGAACGCCTTCAATATATTTTCTCAGAAAGAAAAACAGAGAAGTGAGACACTCCGCATGGGAAATACAAAATAGATTATTTCAGCATCTCACTTCCGTTAATTTTTTCAAGGAAAAGTTTATATGATCTTAGCAAGCAATTGGGACAGGGTCATGTGCATTTATGAGAGTGAGATCATGTCGGACAATGTAGCTGAGAGATTTATGGATCCTGGGTCTCTGGCGATGTGAGGCAGCAGCTCTACCAGCTGCGCCACTGTGCCACAGGATGATGGAGAAAAAGCTGTCAACTTGTAGGCTATGGGGGCTTCTTCTCTGTATTGCTGTTAACAAAACAGAGCACCTAATCTAACTTCCTTTATTGTTCGAAACAACATTCAACTAAGATAACAGCACTGTGCCAACAATCATACCATGCAGTGCTCATAGTTTGAACACAACATAAAGCAAGAGTATAGTCTGAAGAAGGGTCTCGACCAGAAATGTCACCTATCCTTTATCTCCAGAAATACTGCCTGACCTGCAAAGTTACTCCAACACTTTGTGTCCATCTTCAGTAGATCATTTGGCCCTTTGTATCTACTCCGCCACTCAATGCATCATGGCTGACACAGCACCACTTTGGGAACTGATTCCATATCCCTTGTTTCCTATAATTTCTAATAAAAATATAGATTTTTATTGTGATTGAGCCTCGATGGCCTCCTGGTGAGAACTTCAAGGATTCACCATGTTCTTTGTAAAAAGAGGCTTCTTGTCCCATTCTTGAATGACTGACCTCATATTTTGGGTCAAATGCACCTTATAAACAGGAGAAGCTTCATCCCTGCAGCTACCCTGTCAAACCCTGTTAATATATTGAGCCCATTTGGCCCATCGATTCCTTACCAGCTTTGGGAGATTTCCCATTCATCTGTCCCCATCCTACATCCCTTCACCTATTGTCTTGCATGTTACAGTTGCCAGTTATCCTACCACCTAGCATGCTCTGGGATGTGGGAGGACACTGGAGAATCCAGGTGATAACAATGCAAATTTGTCACAGGGAGAACATGCAAATTTAACACAGAAAGCAATGAAGTTTGGAATTCGACCCAGACGACTAGAGCTGTGAGGCAGATGCACAAGCAGTAGAATCTCCTCAAAATTAGCCACAAATAGCTGGAGTAACTCAGCTTGTCAGGCAGCATCTCTGGAGAAAAGGAATAGGTGATGTTTTGGGTCAAGACCCTTCTTCTTCAGACTACAGACTGCTGAATTTTTAGTTTAGTTTAAATACAGTGTTGAAACTGGCTCTTTGGCCCACTATGCTGACCACCTATCACCTTTGTATTAGTTCTGTGTGCATGTCTATGTACATGATTCATGTACATGGATATCTGGGCCCTTCTGCTCCACAGCACGGTGGCGCAGCGGTGGAGTTGCTGCCTTACAACGCCTACAGCGCCAAAGACCCAGGTTTGATCCCGACTACGGGTGCCGTCTGTATAGGGGGGTTGCACGTAAGGTCACTGGGTCATAGGGCTTGACGCACGGAGCCGCTCAATCCATCTGGAGGACATCCGTAACTTCCGGTATATGTTATTAATGCTAGAAACGCGTACTTTCCTACCTGTTAAAAACCGCCAAAATGTTGATTTTTTTTCCGCTGTAAAAAATTGTGGAAGTCGGGGTAAGTGTGAGAGACATGTACCCAACTTCAGAATTCCAAAAGTGAAGCGACAGCTGAAGGGACAACAACAGCTAAAGTGCTTGGTGAACATTGGCCGTGCAGATATCGGAATTGAAAATATTGGCAAAATGCGTTTGCTCACTGTATTTCATTAACGGTAAGGCATTATTTGGTTTTTTTCTTGATTCCTTTGGTATCTAAAAAGTCTCACGTGATAAATCTGGTTGTAAATTTTGCTTCAGAGGCGTTTTCTTTTTGTATGTAAAAACCCACTTGAGAACCATGGGCAATATTAAAATTTTACAGCCAGATTTATCCCTTCTGAAACTTTTTGGATGCCAAAGGAATGAAGAAAAAACACAAATAATACGTTAGTTGATGAAATGCAGTGAGCAAACGGCCAATGTTCGCCAAGCACTTTGGCTGTGTTTGTCTCTTCAGCTCTCGCTTCAATCTACCGTCATTTCTCCTCACTTTTTGAATTCTGAAGTAGGATAAATG
Source organism: Malacoraja senta (assembly GCA_038087875.1). Classification (NCBI taxonomy): domain Eukaryota; kingdom Metazoa; phylum Chordata; class Chondrichthyes; order Rajiformes; family Rajidae; genus Malacoraja; species Malacoraja senta. The sequence continues at coordinate 1,028,097 of CM075981.1, read as the reverse complement.
TCTCTCACGCTTATCCCGATTTCCATAATTATTTACAGCTCAAAAATGGACAATTTCGGCGGGTTTTAACGGGCCCGCTACGTTGGAAACAATGGTAAATGCTTACCTGCAGTTCATCGCGTGTACTCCACTTGGCGTAGCGTAGCAACAGTACGGGTCATGGGTCGTGACCCGACTGCCGTGAAACCTCCCTATAGAGTATGTACGTACTCCCCGTGACCACATGGGATTTTATTCGAGATCTCCGGTTTCCTCCTTTCCTCAACGACGTACAGGTGCAGGATAATTGGCTTGGTAAAATTATAAATTGTCCCAAATGTGTGTAGGGTAGTGTTAATTGCTGGTGGTGCGGACTCGGTGAACCAAAGGGCCTGATTCCAATTTGTATCTCTAAACTAAACATGAAGACCTTTCAATCTCTTGCCGTTTATAAAACCGGTCAGCATTTCTGCTTTCTTCACCTCTTGTCTCATATGTTGCATTTCCCACATCCTTCTGCATTCACTTAACAAAACTGCATTCCACAATGACCCTCTATATCCTCTTCACAGCTCACCCTGTCATGCAGCTCATAACCCAGGACTTTTGGAGTGGTTTGAATATGGATCCCAATAGGCACTATTTTTATTAATTCGTTGAACATTGTTTTGTTTGCTTGTTATTTTATCCATTGAGCACTTGCTGGCTTAACCTAGCACTGAACGTTATTCCCTTATCATGTATCTATACACTGTAATGGTTCAATTGTAAGCATGTATTGTCTTTCTGCTGACTGGTTAGCACGCAACAAAACCTTTTCACTGTACCTCAGTACACGTGACAATAAACTAAACTGAAACTGACTCAAACTATGTTTACAAACCCGTTGTGCTGCTGCAAGTAAGAATGTCATTGTTCTATTTCGGGACATATGACAATAAAACACCCTTAACTCTCGAGTAAAAAATTATCACAAGTGAAGAGAAAAAAAAAGCTTTATTGTGTTTTATTAATCTCAATATTCAACATTATCTCAGCGTGGCTTTTCCTGGAAGCAGAAACATTCTCTGCGCAAGTACACATTCATTATCTTCAATATGCAATATTTGCCATCTCCAACTTTTGTTTCCTTTTTTTTCGTGTCTCCTGTGATGCAGGAGGTGCCTTTGTAGATCGATACACTCGCTCATTCTGCACTCAAGTGTTCAGGTGGGTTACTTGCTCAGGTGCTGCGATGAGATTTGAACCCACAACCTTTAGTTGTAGAGAGAAGATGTTTGCACTGTAACATAACTCCTCTCAGTCTATGTTGGGGATGGGTGTGAGGAAGGAGACTGCATCATTCAATGCATTGAGCAAAATGGCTGCTATTTGCATAGCTGACCCAGATTCAGAAATTTAATGGCAATTGCTGATCATTGGTAACAAGGAAGGGAGTGGAAAAATGAGGAACTGCAGAAGCTGGTTTGCAAAAAAAAAGAGAAAAAGTTCTGGAATAACATAGTGGGTCAGGCAGCATCTCTTAAGAGATGGAATTGGTGACATTGCAGATAGAGACCCTTCTTCAAAGTAAGCAGATGTGTTGATTACAGCAGAGGAACCTCAATGCAACCATGGCATAAAGATGGGGCAACAAACAGCACTGGTCCAGGTAGGGGGCTGCCGAGAACATAGCGGACCTGGCGTGGGGTGGGGGTGTGTTAACAAAGGGGGACATGGCATGGGGTGGGGGTGTGTTAACAAAGGGGGACATGGAGTGGGGGGGTGTTAACAAAGGGGGACATGGAGTGGGGTGGGGGTGTTTTAACAAAGGAGGACATGGCGTGGCGTGGGGTGGGGGTATGTTAACAAAGGGGGACATGGCGTGGGGTTGGGGTGGGTGGGGGAGCCAAGAACAAAGGGGGACCAATAGGGACTGTAATGAATAGTTTGTAACTGTCGGCGCCCGATACATAGTGACTCTTTGTATACCTTGTTTATGGTACGCAAAACAAAATAATTATCACCGTGACATGTCACATGTGGTAATAAAGTACCAATCAATCAATCAATTACTCAATGGTTTATCTAAGAAGTCACAGTGGCATAAATACTCTGCACAGTGTTCTGTGGATTGTGAGGAGAAGGAGCTTTCTGACGGGCAATTTGGCTGACGCTTTGAGATGTAACTTCTGAGTAGGTGACATTGTCCTCCCCAGTACTGGAGTGAGACCCTGTCGATTTGCTTTGAAATTGCACTCCTGCATACACAGTTTGATGTTGATTAGAACAATGGGCAGCTTCCTTGTTGCTTTGAATGTCCGACAGTGTTGCATAAACTGTGCTCCCTTTTCCTGCTGGTAATTCCTGAAATACAAAAGAGAATCCAAGTCTGATGATTAGTGTTCAGTTTTAGTCACCATGTTATAGGAAAGATGCTGTCAAGTTGGAAAGGGTGCAGAGAAGATTTGCAAGGATGTTGCCCAGACTCGTGGGCCTGAGCTATAGGGAGAGGTTGAGCAGGCCAGGACGCTTGGAGCGCAGGATGATGAGGGGTGATCTGATAGAGGTGTACAAAATCATGAGAGGAAAAGATAGGGTAGACGCACAGAGCCTTTTGCCCAGAGTAGAAGAATCGAGAACCAGATGATATAGGTTTATGATGAGGGGGGAAAGATTTAATAGGAACCCGAGGGGTAACTTTCTACACAAAGTGTGGTGGGTGTATGGAACGAGCTGCTGTGTATGTGATCATGGCTGATCATCCACAATTAGTACTCCGTTCCTTTGAAATAATCATCCGATCTGTATGCATAAAATAACCTTGATGCACCTTGATGCATTTGATGATAAAGGAACCATAGAACCATTGAAGCAGATTAGTGAGGTTGAATTACAGAATTTTGTAAGTTCTCAAATACACGGTGAATTCATACTTTGCCGTCTTTACCTGCATTTCATTGTTAGATGCTCTGGGAGGTTTGTTCCCCTCTGATTCTGGAAAACACAATGTTAACATTGAAAGGAGCATGTCAGAAACATTTTTAAACATGTAGAGTCGGAAGGAACTGCAGATGCTGGTTTAAACCGAAGATGGACACAAAATGCTGGAGTAACTCAGCGGGACAGGCAGCATCTCCGGAGAGAAGAAATGGATGACGTTTCAGGTTGAGACCCTTCTTCAGACCGTTCTCTCCAGAGATGCCTGTCCTGCTGATTTACTCCAGCATCTTCAATCTGTCTTTGGTGTATATCCAACATCTGCAGTTCCTTCCTATACTTTTATTCATGAGAACCACAGGGGCACCACAAGCCCAAATTGCTGCAAGCAGCACAATTCTGGTCAGGTTACTGTACTGAAAGTTCAAAAAGGATCAGAAAGGACTCTTCTTGATTAATAGGGACCAACGTTTAAGGGGAGAATGGAGAGGGAAAATGTGATCACCCACGATTGATTAGCCCATTAATCAAGAACCCGTCAATCTATGCTTTTAAAAATACTCAATGACTTGATCTCCACAGCTGTCTGTGACAATAAATTCCACAGATTCACCACCCTCTGGCTAAAGAAATTCATCCTCCACTCATTTCTAAAGATACACCCTTTTATTCTGAGGCTGTGCCCTCTGGTCCTAGTCTCTCCCACTAGTGGGAACAACCTCTCCACATCCGTTCTATCTCGGCCTTTCACTATTTGGTAAGTTTCAATGAGGTTCACCTCATCCTTCTAAACTCCAGTGAGTACAGGCCCGGTGCTGTATATAACGAACTACGGCAGATTATTGAGAAATCCTAATCCACACTTTCAAACACAACAGCTAATTTACTGAGATGTGTCGAAAGGAACTGAAGATGCTGATATTTACCGAAGATAGGCACAAACTGGTGGAGTAACTCAGACTGAAGAAGGATCCCAACCCGATACTTCACCATTCTTTTTTCTCCAGTGATGCCACCTGACCTGCTGTTACTCCAGCATTATGTGTTTATCTTAGCTAATTTGCCATGGTCCAGTTTTTGATAACTGGGATGGTGGGGTGCAAGTAAATCTCACGTCTCATTAACCTCTTATCTTAGTTCTTGTGCCATGGACTCGAACTAAGACTCAAACAGCATAGAAAGCAGCCCTTTGCCCCACCTTGCCCATGCCAACCAAATTGCTCAATCTACACTAGCCCAACCTGCTCACTTTTGGCCCCTATCCCACTAAACCATTCCTATTGAAGATATACACAAAAAGCTGGAGTATCTCAGTGGGTCAGACAGCATCTCTGGAGAAAAGGAATAGGTGACGTTTGGAGTCGAGAACTCGCCTATTCTTTTTCTCCAGAGATGCCGTCTGACCCGCTGAGTTACTCCAGCTGTTTGTGTTTCTCTTCGGTTTCAACCAGCATCTGCAGTTCCTTCCCACACAAACTATTCCTATTCATGTACCTGTCCAAATGTATTTTAAATGTTGTTGTAGGACTTGCCTCAACTACCTCCTCTGGCAGCTCGTTCCAAAACGTTCCCCCTGAGGTTCCAAAACATTGCCCCTCAGGTTCCTATTAAATATTACCCTTGTCACCTGGCAGTTACATTGTTCTTCTGTGCTACATATAACTAAATAAAAACACCTCAACTCTGGGTCTTGGTTATCAAGAACCGACTACAATCTCTTAACATAGGGTGGCACAGTACCACAGCCTGTAGAGCTGCTGCCTCACAGTGCCAGAGACTCGGGTTCAATCCTCACCTCGAGTCTTGCCTGTTCTCCCCGTGACTGCGTGGGTTACCTCCGGGTGCTCCGGTTTCCCCCTACATCCTAAAGACATGCACGTCTGTAGGTTAATTGCCCACTGTAAATTGCCCCTAGTGTATAGGTGAGGGGTAGAATCTTGGGGGAATTGATAACAACATGGAGAGAACAAAGTTGGATAAGATTAGTGTGTAGAAAGGACCTGCAGATGAACGAATGAATGAATAAGTTTATTGGCCAATGATTCACAAACAAGGATTTTGCCTTGGTGCTCCGCCCACTCCGCAAGTGACAACGACAAACAGTGACAGTTAGGAATGACTGTTAAGAAGTGTTTAAGAAGGAACTGCAGATGCTGGAAAATCGAAGGTACACAAAAATGCTGGAGAAACTCAGCGGGTGCAGCAGCATCTATGGAGCGAAGGAAATAGGCAACGTTTCAGGCCGAAACCCTTCTTCATGACTGTTAAGAATGCTAGTTTACACCAAAGATAGATACAAAGTAATAACTCAGTGGATCAGGCAGCATCTCTGGATGAATAGGGTGGGTGACATTTCAGGCCGGGACCCTTCTTCAGACCCGATAAGATTATTGTACGACTAGAGTAAACAGGTGGTTGATAGTCAGCATGAACTCGGTGTGCCAAAGGGCCTGTTTCCGTGCTGTATCTCTCTCTGCAAGAAATGATCACATACATCATGAAAGGATGAAGGAAACATAGAAACTCACTCCTTTGTCTACGCTTTAGGCACCAAAGTAGACCAGCAAAGAGCAGGACGAGAAGAACTCCAGCAATGCTGAGCATAATTATGTGTCTATGGGACAGAGAAAGCAAAAAGGTTACTCTTGTTTCATCATTGATTCCTATCCTTTGGTAAAGAACAAAAGTCTAACATCTGCAAGGTATCTTTCATGAGCTCAGGATAAGTCAAGCCCAGTGAATGGAGTGCAGACATTGCTGTAATGTGGTAAACACCAAAGCCAATCTGCCCGCAGCAAGTTCCACAAACAGCAGTGCGATAACGACCAACGATTGTGATGCTGGATAAAGAATAAACCCAACTCAACCCAACAGTAGCGCAGCATAGATTTGCTGCCTTACAGCACCAGAGACCCAGGTTCAAACTAGACTACAGATGCTGGCTGTAAGGAGTTTTCATATTCTCCCTGTGATGGTGGGTTTCCTCCAGGCGCTCCGGTTTCCTCCCACATCAGAAAGACATGCGGGGTTGTGGGTTAATTGGCCTTGGTAGATTGCCCTTAATTTGTAGCGAGTGGATGAAAAAGCAAGATAACATAGATCTAATATGAAAGGGTGATCGATGGACAGCGTGGACTCGGAGGAACGAAGGATTTGTTTCCATGCTGTATCTCTAAACTAAAATAAAACTAAACTAATTGTGTATGAGATCTGGCCAGTGGCATTGTCAGTGGTAGATATATCTGCCGATTGGTTTACAAATACTCACAGCTTACAGATTTACAAAGGAAACACCCCTTGTTCAAAACCAGTGGACAGTCAATAAGTGTAGGAAGGAACTACAGATGCTGGTTTAAACCGAAGATAGACACAAAATGCTGGAGTAACTCAGCGGGACAGGCAGCATCTCTGGAGAGAAGGAGTGGATGACGTTTGGGATAGAGACCCTTCTTCGGGGAGGAGATACAGAAATAAGGAAGTGTAAGGTGTGAAAATGAAACAAAGGGGGTGGAGATCAAGGAAAATGTAGAATAGATCATTGTTAGCTGGGAGACGGTAACAACAAAGTAAACAAAGATACAATATAATTGGGCACAGTCAGACTGGTCGGAGTACTGGAAAGGGAGTGGGATGGAGAGTCAGGGAAAGCAAGGAATACTTGTAGTTGGAGAAGTCAATATTCTTACAGCTGGGGTGTAAACTGCCCAATATGAGGTGCTGTTGCCCCTAATTTGCGCTGGGCCTCATTCTGATAAAGGAGGAGGCCCAGGACAGAAATTTAAGCGTGGGAATGGGAGGGGGAGTTAAAGTGTTTACCACCGGGCGATCAGGTAGGTTTAGGCGGACTGAGCGAAGGAGTTCAGTGAAACGATCGCCAAGCATGCGCTTGTTCTTGCCGATATATAGGAGTCCACACCTGCAACTGTAGATGAGGAGCTGGAAGTGAACCTCTGCCTCACCTGAAACGACAGTCAGGGTCCTTGGATGGATTCGAGGGGGGAGGTATATGGACAGATATTGCATCTCCTGCAGTTGCAGGTGAAATACCCGGGGAGGGGTGGTTTGGGTGGAAAGGGATGAGTTAACCAGGGAGATGCGGAGGGAACGGTCTCTGCAGAAAGCAGAAAGGGGTGGAGATGGGAAGATGTGGCTAGTGGTGGGTGTCAATATCCTACCAAGTTTAACAAAGGGATTGGACACGCGAGATGCAGGAAACATGTTCCCGATGTTGGGGGAGTCCGGAACCAGGGGTCACATTTTAAGAATAAGGGGTAGCCCATTTAGAACTGAGATGAGGAAAACCTTTTCACCCAGAGAGTTGTGGAATTCTTTGCCTCAGAAGGCAGTGCAGGCCGATTCACTGGATAAATTCAAAAGAGAGTTAGATAGAGTTCTTAGGGCTAGCGGAATCAATAGATATGGGGACAAGGCAGGAACGGGGTACTAATTGTGGATGATCAGCCATGATCACATTGAATGGCAGTGCTGGCTCGAAGGGCTGAATGGCCTACTCCTGCACCTATTGTCTATCTATCTATGTATCTATGTGTGTTTCAACAGTTCCTTGTGTCTCCACCTCTCAAATTGAAAAGCAAGGCCAATCAAAACTTGAGCAAGTGAAAATTATACCTGTTATCGAAACCGGGCGCAGGGGTTTTCTGATGATTGTTTTCGGATGTTACTTTTGTAGTTGAAGTAAATGCTACTGGTGTTGACGATACAGAATTAGATTTAGGTACTGTTGAGAAAAGGAAATAAAAGTCGATTAAAGATAGACAAAATATGCTGGAGTAACCCAGCGGGGCAGGCAGCATCTCTGGAGAGAAGGAATGGGTGAAGTTTCGGGTCTGACGATGGGTCTCGGGCCGAAACGTCACCCATTCCTTCCCTCCAGAATGCTGCCTGTGCCGCTGAGTTACTCCAGCATTTCAAGTTCAAGTTCACATTTATTGTCACGTGCACCAATTAAGGTACAGTGATATTTGAGTTATCATACAGCCATACAAGTTGAAAAAAATAACGTAATACACAATAGTTTTAACATAAACATCCACCACAGTGGAATCATCATGGCTCACTGTGATGGAAGGCAACAAAGTTCAGTCATCTTCCTCCTTTGTCCTTGAACCCTCAGCACTGCCTCTGCCGACGGCCCGATGTTCAAGCCCTCTCGTCGGGATGATGGAGACTCCGGCGTCGGGGCAGAACGGAAACACTCCGCGTCATGGAGCTCCCAAGTCGGCCTTTTCTTTTATTTATTTATTTATTTATTTTTTATTAGAAGCAATGTACATACATCTTAATCATGATATGCAACATAATACGTTTCGTGTACAACTTATTTTTTTTTAAACTTTTTAAATCGGCCTTTTCTCACTGGAGACCGCGGCTTCACGGTGTTAAAGTCCACAAGCCCCACGGTCGGGGCACTTCCACAGCGATCCTCAGCAAAGGATCGCAGCTCCGCGATGTTAAAGTCCGCCTCGCGCTGGAGGCTTGAAGCTCCAGGCCGGTCTCCAGGAAAGGCCACATCCATCCAGTTGTTAGGCCGCGGGGAGGGGACGGAGACGTGACACGGGGAAAGATCACATCTCCGTCTCGGTAAGTGACTGAAAACGGTTTCCCCCTATTCCCCCCTCCCACACCACACAACATAAAAAGATACCGAGAAACATTAAAACATATATTTTTGAAACAGTAAAAATAACAAAAATGTTGAAATAACACACAGGATTTGGCGAGGCTGCCATCTCGGCGCCACCCAGTGACGCATCTATCTTCTCTACAGATTTTGTGTCTATCTTCGATTAAACCAGCATCTGCACTTCTTTCCTACACAATAAAAGACAATTCCCTGTTTGCCGTTTCGTCATTATTCAAGATCCAGGGGCGTCATCTGTAAACTCCCAGGAGGGGTAAGAACAGAATTCGGCCAAACAGCATTGTGATCCCGGCACTGATCCCTTTGGTACATCATTTAGGGCAGCACGGTGGTACAGCTGTAGAATTGCTGCCTTACAGCGCCAGGGACCCGGGTTCGACCATGACCACGGGGCCTTGTCTGTCTGGAGTTTGTAGATTCTCCCCGTGACCTGCGTGGGTTTTCTCTGAAAACTTCGGTTTCCTCCCACACTCCAAAAACGTACAGGTTTACCGGTTAATTGGCTTGGTATAAATGTAAAACGTACCTTCAGATACTTGGAGATGAACGTTAAACAATGTATCAACGCCAGGTGTAGTAATTCCACATCTGTACCATCCTGTATCTCCATAGTAAAGACCCTCCACAGTCACAGTAAATATTCCTTGTGTCTGGTTATCTGTGATTGACACTCTTCCGCTCCGTCCGCGTTGCCCATTTGTTTTCACTACAATTGAACACGCGATAGTCCACCCATGACACCAGTATTTAATGTGTGAGCGGTACCGTGCATTATAGTGACAATCGATTGTGATATTTGTTCCCACAACTCCTCCTACATATTTCTTTGCCCACAGTCCACCTGAAACTGAGAGGAAAAATCTTCAGAAAATGTACAGGACAAATCTACTTAACACAAATCTACTAGCCCCGCCGACCCCGACTCCACTGCTCGAGGACTCCTACCGTCGGGTCCGCCGACCCTCGCCACTGAACCTCCCTCCAGCAGCCCGCAGCCGTCGCCTCACCTGCAGACTGGTCTGTGTACTGGGCCTGAAGCCTCCACGCTGCTCACTCCCACCCTCCTGGGTTTCACTCCACTGGGTCCTAGCGCTAGTCTGCCTATTTCTGGTTACCTCAGTGTTAGTTCCCCATCCTTCTCCAACTATGGGACCCCTTCTCTTCCCCACCCACACTACAGCCCTCTCACCCCCCCACCCTCTGACCACCCACCCCCCCCCCAACACCCACCACCACCCCCCCACCACACATCGCCTTGTCCCCATTCCACCCACCTGCCTTCCTCCGGCCCCAAACCCCATCCCTGCTGGGTGTTCACCACCCCCCCCCCCCCGACCTCCCCCTCTCCGACATCGAACGGTCTGTCCACAGCAGAGTTCTTACCTTTGCCCCCCTCCGTCCCCACCTCAATGAGTTCCGCGCCCTCCTTGGCTTGGAACGCTTCTACCGTCGCCTCCGCCTCACAGCGCACTTCCATGGGAAGGAGTCCTCGCCCCCCACTGATGACCCTTTTCCCCATCACCAACGCACCCCCTCCTCGTGGAACCCCCCTCGTAGCCTTCCGGCTTTAGAACTCTTCATCAAAATCTGCCGCCGTGACATCAACCGCCTCAACTTCTCCACTCCCCTGTCTCACTCCAATCTCTCCCCCCCTGAACGCACTGCCATCGACTCACTCCGCAACAACCTAGATTGGGTTATCAAACCCGCCGACAAGGGAGGTGCCGTGGTAGTCTGGCGCGTCGATCTCTACAAAGCTGAGGCCACGCGCCAACTCTCGGACACCTCCTCCTACATAACGCTGGACCATGACCCCACTAACGAGCACCAGGCCACCATCTCCAGCACCATCACCGACTTCATCCACTCCCACGCCTTGCCCGACCGAGCCTCCAACCTCATCGTTCCCCAGCCCCGCAAGGCCCGATTTTACCTTCTCCCCAAAATCCACAAATCTGACTGTCCCGGTAGACCGATTGTCTCTGCCTGTTCGTGCCCCACCGAACTCATCTCCGCCTACCTCGACTCCATCCTATCCCCCTTGGTTAAATCCCTCCCTACCTATGTTCAAGACACCTCTGACACTCTCCGTCATCTGCGCGTATTCCACTCTCTAGGCCCTCACCCCCTCATCTTCACCATGGACATCCAGTCATTGCACACCTCCATCCCCCACCAGGATGGTCTCGAAGCCCTCCGGTTTTTCCTCGACCGAAGAAGCAACCTATACCCGGCCACTGACACCCTCCTCCCACTAGCGGAGCTGGTCCTTGCCCTCAATAACTTCTCATTTGACTCCTCCCATTTCCTCCAAATACAAGGCGTAGCTATGGGCACACGCATGGGCCCCAGCTACGCCTGCCTGTTTGTCGGGTACATAGAACAATCCTTGTTCAATACGTACCAGGGCCCCATCCCCGACTTCTACCTCCGCTACATCGATGACTGTTTTGGTGCCACCTCCTGCACCCACACACAACTGACTAACTTCAACCGCTTCACCACCAACTTCCATCCGGCACTCAAATACACCTGGACCATTTCCGACACTTCCCTACCATTCCTTGACCTCACTATCTCCATCGCAGGTGATAGACTTCATACCGACATCCACTACAAACCTACTGACTCCCATGGCTATCTGGACTACACTTCTTCCCACCCTGCTTCCTGTAAGGACTCCATCCCCCACTCTCAATTCCTCCGTCTACGCCGCATCTGCTCCCAGGATGAGGCGTTCCACACCAGGGCATCCAAAATGTCCTCATTCTTCAGGGAACGGGGGTTCCCCTCCTCCACCATAGATGAGGCTCGCACCAGGGTCTCTGCCATACCCCGCAACACTGCTCTCTCTCCCCATCCCCCCACTCACAACACGGGCAGTGTCCCCCTCGTCCTCACCTTTCATCCCACCTGCCGTCACATACAACAAGTGATCCTCCGTCAGTTTCGCCACCTCCAACGTGACCCCACCACTCGCCACATCTTCCCATCTCCTCCCATGTCTGCCTTCCGCAAAGACCGCTCCCTCCGTAACTCCCTTGTCAATTCTTCCCTTCCCTCCCGTACCACCCCCTCCCCGGGTACTTTCCCTTGCAACCGCAAGAGATGCAACACTTGTCCCTTCACCTCCCCCCTCGATTCCATTCAAGGACCCAAGCCGTCGTTCCAGGTGCGACAGAGGTTCACCTGCATCTCCTCCAACCTCATCTCTTGCATCCGCTGCTCTAGATGTCAGCTGATCTACATCGGTGAGACCAAGCGGAGGCTTGGCGATCGTTTTGCCGAACACCTCCGGTCGGTCCGCAATAACCTACCTGACCTCCCGGTGGCTCAGCACTTCAACTCCCCCTCCCATTCCGTATCTGACCTCTCTGTCCTGCGTCTCCTCCATGGGCACAGCGAGCAACACCGGAAATTGGAGGAAATGCACCGCATATTCCGCTTGGGCAGTCTACATCCTTGGGGCATGAACATTGAATTCTCCCAACTCTGCTAGCCGTTGCTGGCCCCTCCCCTTCATCAGCCCTCTGGTTGTCTCCTCCCCTCCCCCAGCCCTCTGGCTCCTCCTCTGCCGCTTTTCCTTTTTTCCTTTCATCTCCCCACCCCCTATCAGTCTGAAGAAGGGTTTCGGCCCGAAACATTGCCTATTTCCTTCGCTCCATAGATGCTGCTGCACCCGCTGAGTTTCTCCAGCATTTTTGTGTACCTTCGATTTTCCAGCATCTGCAGTTCCTTCTTTAATACTTAACACAGCGTTTGCTGGCTCACCCACTCTTCCCCTAACCAACGATAGGCCGAATGGTCCAACCCGTGTCTGGACATTCACTTACCCTTGAGTCAAACACAAAGTGCCGATGTAACTCAGCAGATCTGGCAGCATCTGTGGAGGGAATGGACACGTGACGTGTCGGGTTGGGACCCTTCTTCAGCCTGATTAAAATAGGGTGGGGAAAGCTGGAAGAGAGGTGGAGATGGGATAAAGCCTGGCAAGTGACAGGTGGAAGGTAGACACAAAATGCTGGAGTAACTCAGCAGGACAGGCAGCATAACAAGTGTTTGGTGGAGACAGCTGAGGGGGGAATTTTGATTTGTTCATGGGTGGACAAAGACTGGAGGTGAAAAGCAGTCAAAAGGTTGTCAGATAACGAGAGAAGTGAAGCGAAATGTAAAGGCAGAGGGAGGGGTATATTTGGTAGGGGACAGGGGGGAAGGGAGGAAGATGCATGGGTTAAATGGCTGCACATCTGGGTGGGGCCGGCACAGAAAAGTGAGAGAGGGTAGGGGTGTGCAATGAAAAATTGGAGAATTCAATGATCATAAGACTTTTTTTTATTGATTGAATTGATTGAAAAATACAGCATGGAAACACGCCCTTTGGCCCACCGAGTCCACGCTGACCATGAAGCACCTCTTCACACTAAAGATAGACACAAGGTGCTGGTGCAACTCAGCGGGTCAGGCAGCATGTCTGGAGAAATAGAATGCGTGACGTTTCGGGATTGGGACCCTTCTTCAGACACCCTTCTAAGTTACTCCAGCACTTTGTTTCTATATTTGGTACAAACCAGCACCTGCAGTTATTTGGTCCTAACTGTTTACACTAGTTGGGCAGCACAGTGGCACAGCAGAAGGGTGGCTGCCTTACAGCGCCAAAGACCCGGGTTTGATCCTGTCTACAGGTGCTGTCTGTATGGAATTTGTGCGCTCTCCCTGTGACCGCATGGGTTTCCCCTGGGTGCTCCAGTTTCCTCCCACAATCCAAAGATGAGTAGGTTTGTAAGTTAATTGGCTTCTGTACATTACCCCAAGGGTGTAGGATAGAACTAGTCGCTGGTCGGCTTCGAAATGGTGGACCGAAGGGCCTGTTCCAGGCTGTATCTCTAAAGTAACTAATTGTCATGTTGCATTTAATGAGCTGTGAGAATATTCTTCAATGTCCTTCTGTTCCTCCACACTCCCTCAACATCGATTTATTAATGTCTTTATTTTGATCTCACTTCTCTGGATTAAACTGTCTTTGCCACTTTTCTGCCCTACTGATTTGTCCATCCATATCCGCCCTGGGGTCAAAAGCCTTCTCCTCCCTGTCAACCATCCAGCTGACCATTACAGGCCACCAGCATAATCATGGACCAGTTTCATCCCAGTCACTCCTTCTTTACCTGTCTACCATTGGGCACGAGGTACAGAAACTGAACCCAATGCTCTAGATTCAGAGGCAGTTTTCTTCCCAACTGTTATCAGGCAACTGACCCATCCTCTCACTAGCTAGAGCGCAGTCCTGACCTCCTATTTACACCCTTGAACGATCAATAATTGGGCTTCATTGGACTAAACTAAACTAGTAAAGCAATGATCCTAGATTACCTGAAATGATCTGGTGAATGAAGACAGTCAATGTTGGCCTTCGCTCATGCATCTGAGCATCAGTAATAACATTTGAAAAAAATAACTTGGTCGCAAGAAATTATTAATATGGCATGCTGATGACTTTGACAAATATGCATGGTTGAAGTCCAAGAACAAGAAGGAAATGTCTACTTATTGCAAGATTAAGCCTCAGCCCAAGAGGAACTGAGAAGTCAAACAATTTAATATCTGAACTTTAAATAAGAGGAAGTGTTGTAAAATGGAGACAATTGTTTTGGCATTATTGCTTGGCTGCTGTTAGTGAGTGCAAGCAAGCAATAAAACAATATTTTATAAATAGAAAGGGTCCCTTTGCACTTTGACACTGTTACTTTAGTTTAGTTTACTTTAGTTTAAGGTAGAGCATGGAACCTGGCCCTTCGGCCCAACGTGTCCATGCTGACCTAGTATCTTACACACTTGGGATAATTTACATAGTCCATATTCCCTATTTATAGAGGCCAATTAACCCACAAACCTGTGCGTCTTTGGGATGTTGGAGGAAACCTGAGCACTGGGAGAAAACTCTTGCGGTCACAGGGAGAAAGTACAAACTCCGTACAGACAGACCCCTTAGTCAGGATCGAACCCAGGTCTTTGGTAACATGAAAAACAAAAAAATAATCAGGTGATCAGGCCACATCTGTGGGGAGAGAGATTGAGTGAGGTTTTAGGTCGAAGGATCTCTGATCTGAAAGGATAACTATTTTTCTCGACACACCTGCTAAGTATTTCCAGCACATGTAAAGGAAGGAACTGCAGATGCTGGTTTACACCGAAGATAGACACAAAATGCTGGAGTAACTCAGAGGGACAGGCAGCATCTCTGGATAGAAGGTATGGGTCACGTTTCCGGTCGAGACTTTTCTTCAGTCTGACCCGCTGACTTACTCCAGCACTTTGTGACTATCTCGTACTTCCCGTAGAGTCGGGTCACATGAACGTCCAAATCAAGCTGTTACTTACCAGGCTGGGAATAAATGAGAAGGATTGTAATCCACATAGTTTTATCCACGGAGACCATGTTAGCACTGATCTGCTGCTCAGCTCTTAGTCCTCAGACTGAATGGTCTGACAAATATGACATGTATCAAGAATGAGGTAGCAGGGAACAGGAAGCCTGATTGTGAAACCAGAATGAGACTGCTGATAAAATCTGAAACTTTAGAATTTGAAGTTGTCTCAGTTAAATTCAACAAATTTAGTTCAGTTTACTTCAGTAAACAGGCCCTTCGGCCCACCGAGTCCGCGCCGATCAGCGATCCTCGCTTATTAACACTATCCTACACACACTAGGGACAATTTTTACATTTACCAAGTCAATTTACCTACATACCTGTACGTCTTTGGAGTGTAAAATAAAAGTAATCCAATTTTCCATGATTGATGAAAATAGTCCAGCCTTTTAATTTTAGTTTTTTTACTTTTAGAGATACAGTGTGGAAACAGGCCCTTCGGCCCACCGAGTCCGCACCGACCAGCAATCACCCCGTACACTAGCACTATCCTACACTTTAAAAACAGTTTACAATTTTTCTTACCAAAGTCAATCAACCTACAAACCTGTACGTCTTTGGGATGTGGAAGGAAACCGGAGCACCCGGAGGAAACCCATGCAGTCACAGGGAGAACGTACAAACTCTGCAGACAGCACCCGTAGTCAGGATCAACTATAGCTCTCTGGCGCTGTGAGGCAGCAGCTCTACCACTGCTCCACTGTCCCACCCCGAACAGTCAAGTCAAGCCAAATTTATTGTGATGTGCACAAAATACTGCGAGACACGGGTACAATGAAAATCTTACTTACAGCAGCATCACAAGCAAATAACAATACAAAAAGCTAAATTCAACATAAATTCACTCTTGGTGTTGTAAATGTCACAGCAATTAATTGCATGCTTACTGCAGGTACAGCTCTATGGAATGCCAGTAAACCAGACTACATAAAGCTTGGATAGACATAAAATGCTGGAGTAACTCAGCAGGACAGGCAGCAACTCTGGAGGGAAGGAATCTCCAGAGATGCTGCCTGTCCTGCTGAGTTACTCCAGCATTTTGCGTCTGTCTTTGATTTAAACCAGCATCTGCAGTTCCTTCTTATACATAAAGCTTGGATTATATTTACCTCTTGGTTGAAGGCCTGTGCTAACGATCCTTCTCATATTCAAGACAGTCTCCCATGTATTATTCTATCATCACACTGTCTCATCCCATCTGTTACTGAAATGCATATCCGGTGTGTTGGCTGTTCCAATGGTCTCTCGTGTAAGTTATCATCCAAATATCAGAATGCACACTAAACTGCACTCGGTAAACTCATTTACAGAGTGATACAGCGTGGAAAAGGCCCAGCGGATCACCGAGTCCACACCGACCACTTTCGCATCCACTCCCTACACACAAGGGTCAATTTGCAGAGGGCCAATTAACCTACAAACCCACACCTCTTTGGGATGTGGGAGGAAATCCGCGCACCCGGAGGAAACGAACATGGTCACACGGAGAACGTGCGAACTCCACACAGACAGCACCCAAGGGCAGGTTCGAACCCAGGATTCAGATGCTGTGAGGCAGCGGCTCTACCTGCTGTGCCAACGTGTGATTGTCTGAAATATCCTTCAACTTACCTTGCAGGCAAGAACAAGGATTGAACCCTGGTTAGCAGCATGGGAGCTGCATGCTTGCAAACTGGCAAGCAAACTACAGAGTTAAGTCTATGGTACTTCCCCCCCGATGGTTTTTCAAGCCGACTGTGAACATCCTTCCTTGTGTGTTGGTGGGAAGGGCTCCCCAGTCAGAACCTTTTTGCGTTGCATTGTGTTGCACAACCACAGAGCTACACAAGGCACCTGTGCTCTGGACAAAACTGTTATCCATCTACTTCTGGAGTGTGCAATTGGCAAGAAAACTTTATTGATACAGCATGGAAAAAGGCTCTTCGGCCCACTGAGACCGTGCCAACCAGTGTTCACCCCATATACCATTTACTGTGCAAATTAACCTACAAACCTGTATGTCTTTGGAATGTGGGAGGAAACCGGAGCACCCAGAGAAAACCCATGCGGACACAGGGAGAACATACAAACTCCATACAGACAGCACCCGAAGTCAGCATCGTACCTGGGTCTCAGGCGCTGTAAGACAGCAACTCTACCGCTGTGCCACTGTGTTCTACCTGAAACCCACTGTCCTGCCAGTGCAAGGTGCTCTGAGAATATGAGAACATTCTTATAGTCTACATGTTCTTACTGAATACTTGAGAACCAGAGGACATAGGTTTAAGGTGAGGGGGAAACATTTAATAGGAACCTGAGGGAATCTGGACAGGATAGGTTTACAGAGATATGGGCCAAATTTCTTTAGTCAGAGGGTGGTGAATTTGTGGAATTTATTTCAACAGACGACTGTGGAAGCCATGTCAATGAATATTTGTTAGGCAGAGATTGACAGATTCCTGATTAGTGGGGGTGTCAGGGGTTATGGGGAGAAGGCAGGAGAAGATAGATCAGCCATGATTGAATGGCGGACTTGATGGGCCGAAAGGCCTAATTCTGCACTTAGAACTTATGAACTAGTGAACATTGTATGTTTAAGAAGGAACTGCAGATGCTGGAAAATCGAAGGTACACAAAAATGCTGGAGAAACTCAGCGGGTGCAGCAGCATCTATGGAACGAAGGAAACAGGCAACATTTCGGGTCTGAAGAAGGATTTCGGCCCGGAACGTTGCCTATTTCCTTCGCTCCATAGATGCTGCTGCACCCGTTGGGTTTCTCCAGCATTTTTGTGTAACATTGTATGTTTGTGGGTTTCTGAGTCAAATTCTGAGAAAAGTAACACCAGTCTGGTAGGGTCGTGACCTGAAATGTCATCTGTCCATTTCCTTTCACAGATGCTGTTTGACCAACTGAAGTGTTTTTTTTGTGTTTTGCTCAACTGCTCATATTAACAGGAAGCACGTTAACCACAGCAAGATGCAGCTCACTCTCAATGTTTCATTCCATCGCACGTTGGCCTTTGATGTGCTTGTACATTGATTGGAAATGTGTTCAAAACAAATAAATGTGCATTGTAGGGTGAACAAATTAATGAACAAATATGTCAGGCCCCATTCGGTCCTTCATAACGACACCATGCATTGAAATAATAGCTTATCCTTCATCATGTCAATATCCAGTACTAGTTCTATTTCCATAGATCCTTTAATATCTAAGAAACAATTGTTCCCAGGCTAGATTGCATTGGAGTCATAGAGTCATACAACGCAGAAACAGGCCCTTCGGCCCAACTTACCCCTCCTCACTGCATCTGGACAATTGAGCCAAGGAAAACCTCATCCCTTCACCTGCACTCTCCTGCTCAGTAAGAACTTTGCATATTTCGAACGGAGTACCTCTAGAGGTGAGAAGACATTCTGTAGCAATGCTGCTAAGACCAGCATTTTCAATCGAACTTTCTTCAGTTACAGAAATTTTTGTGGGGTAGTTTCTGTGGTCATGATGGTTGAATCTTTTTGGTTACAGATCTCACCCAGATATTTGCAGTTCAGGCATTGATGTACTCTACCAGTTGGCACTGAGGTGCTCGTAGGTCGTGTGCTCATGTACTGGGGAGGGACGTTGTAGACGGGAACATTTCACGTGGACTCTGGGCTTGTTTTCAGAAAAAAATATTTTAATTACAAATTGGCCAACTTTGGTTACACATGTCCTGTGGCAGATGCCCTCAGATACAAAGCATTCAGTGCATTTCATACAACCACATCTACATTACCTTCCTCCCCTACCTCTACCTTGCATTCTCAGTGAGTACAAAAGATAAACGAATTCATGTATATTGCTCTATTGTGCTGCTGCAAGTATATACTGTATGACAATAAAACACACTTGACTTACTTCTTGCACTATAATAGGCTATAAAAGCTATGAATAGTTCTGCAGTTCCACGCTGTTACTTCCCTCCCTCTCCCCATTTCCCCATGGCTAGGCAGTATCTAGGGACGGGCTCACGTAAGATCATTTTATTTGCAACTGGTCACTGAGGCAGGTAAAATCCAGTCTTGACTAAGTTTCAGAGGCCCCTTACCCAGGCTTGAGGATCATTTTACATCTTGGGCTTATCTACCTTATCCACTTGAACCCATTTTCTTGCTTTATCCATAGCCCCTTAACGGACTTGAACCCACAATATTTTGGCCTGGAGACAATGGGTTGAGGTGTGCTTAGGCTGACCCTCGCAAAGAATGATGATGGGAGGGTTGGGGCATTTGTGGGTGGGTATTATCGGAATGAGAAGCAGTCCCATTTTATCATTTGTATGCATGATCTAGGCTCATTCATTATACTGGCGGATGCAAGAGATTGGTGATGGGAGTGGAATTCATAAGGTCATTAGTGATAGGAGCAGGCAATTTGGCCCATCAAGGCTACTCCGCCATTGAATCATCGCTGATTTACCTCTCCCTCCTAACACCACTCTCATGCCTTCTCCCCATCAGCCCTGACACCTGATGAATTGAACAAAACCGCTCAGAAAGAGCTTCACAAAGTATAGCTATAAAAAGATGCCAGTTTATACCAAAGACAAACCCAAAATGCTGGAGTAACTCAGATGGTCAAGAAACATCTCTGGCGAAAATGGATTGGTACCATTTTGGGTCAGGACCTTTCTACAGACCATCTGAAGAAGGGTCCCAACCTCATAGGCCACCTGTCCATTTTCTCCAGAGATGATGCCTGACCTGCTGAGGTACTCCAGCATTTTGTGTCCATCTTTGACAAAGTATAAAGCAGATTAACGCAGTGTCATCTGAACAGAGTGGTAAATCAAGTATTGCCAAAAACTCACACCAAATTAAAAATCTCTCCTAAGAAACAACAGAGGCATAGATTGATTCGGGGTTCTCTGGAGTCCCAGGAGAGTGGGGTTTCCGAGTGCCCTTTGGGTAGTTGCGATGAAAATTGACATCTGCGTAGACGACAGCGTTTTCAGCCACATGTTGCCTTGATCTCGACTTCCTTTGACAATTCACCACTGCATACGTGCGTTCACCTTCATTGTTATCCAAATGGTCATCTGCCCTGATCTTTGCAAGTTGCTGCAGATTTGCATCAACGTGGTTTCCTTCCAACACTGCTATTTCCTAAAATGTAACAAAATCAAATTTTACGACCTAATAGATTTGAAAGGTCCTCAACAGATGTCTATTACAAAGTAGGTCTCGAACTGTTCAGTGTACAGAACAAGCCATGGCTGCTGTTTACAACACAAAGATAGCACAGCACGGTGGAGCAGCGGTAGAGTTGCTGCCTGACAGCGTCTACAACAGGTTTGTAGGTTAATTGGTTTGGCATAATTGCAAATTGCCCCTAGTGTGTGTAGGAGAGTGTTAGTGTGCGGGGGTCACCGGTCGGCGTGGACACTGTGGGCCGAAGATCCTGTTTCTGCGATGGATCTCTTAGCTGGAGTGGACTGGTGTTGGTAAATGGCCTGTGTAAACACAGATAATTCAATATTATATATTCTTCATCACTCAGAGAATTTATATTTCACATTTTTACCTGGATTTCATTGTTGTCTTCACCTTGTGATGTATTGCAATTGGATTCTGGAAAATATGTTGTCGATAGAGCCATATCAGGAACAGGTTTGAACATCATTCATTCATATATTTCATTCATTTGTTCTTTGTACCTTCTATATCGCTCGTTTCCCTTTCCCCTGACTCTCAGTCTGAAGAAGGGTCTCGACTCGAAACGTCAACTATTCCTTTTCGGCAGTGATGCACCCTGACCCGCTGAATTGCTAGAGCATTTTGTGTTTATCTTCAGTATAAACCAGCATCTGCAGTTCCTTCCAACACACTGAAACATCTACGTGTTGTGTGCAAGACCTTATATTTAGGAGAACCCCAAAAGTACTGCAATATATTTGCACGAACGGAGCAAGAATCTGCCCTGTTTTCTGGTTACTGTACATATTGTTCACAGTGGATCATATTCCCTGTGCTCTACCCATCCCTCCCGAAAGCTGCCTAAACCTACCTGATCTCCCGGTTGCTCAACACTTTAACTACCACTCTCATTCCCACACTAACCTTTCTGTCCTGGGCCTCCTCCATTGTCAGAGTGAGGCCCAGCGCAATTTGGAGGAACAGCACCTCATATTTCACTTGGGCAATTACACCCCAGTGGTATGAACATTGACTTCTCTAACTTCAAGTAGCCATTGGTTTCCCTCTCTCTCCATCCCCTCCCCATTCCCAATTCTTTGACCAGTCTTACTGTCTCCGACTACATTTTATCTGTGTACTACCTACTCCCCTGACATCAGTCTGAAAAAGGGTCTTGACCTGAAACGTTCCTTCTCTCCAGAGATGCTGCTTGTTCCGCTGAGTTACTCCACCATTTTGTGTCCTTACCTTATCTGCTCCAGCAGGTTTTCATCAGCTCATAAGTGATAGGAGCAGAATTATGCTATTCGGCCCATCCATCTACTCCGCCATTCAATCATGGCTGATCTATCTCTCCCTCCTAATCTCTTTCTCATGCCTTCTCTCCACAATCCAGTACTAATCAAGAACCTATCTATCCATCTATGCCTTAAAAATATCTATTGACGGCCTCCACGGCCTTCTGTGGCAAAAAATTCCACACCCTCTGACAAAAGAAATTCTTCCTCATCTCCATCCTAAAGGAATGTACTTTAATTCTGAGGTTATGACCTCTGGTCCTAGACTGTCCCACTAGTGGAAACATCCATTCTACATCCACTGTATCCAGGCCGTTCACTATTTGATGTTTCAATGAGGTTCCCTCCTCTTTTCCCTCTTACCCTGTTGTAATAGGTCTTGGATCTGAAATGGATCGGGCCTGTGGACTTTAACATCGTGAAGCCCGCGGTCTCTGGTAAGAGTCCCATGGGCTCGGGAGATCCATGCAGCGGAGAGAGTTTCAACCGCCCCTATGCAGGAGTTTCGATCACCTCAACGGGGACTTCGATCACCGGCTGCGGAGGCTTTGATTGCCCCGACTGTGGATGGTTTGACTGCCCCGACCACGGGAGAACAAAGAGGAAGAAGCTTGAACTTTATTGCCTTCCATCACAGTGAGGAATATGGAATCCACTGTGATGGATGTTGATGTTAACTTTTATATGGTTGTGAGTCTTGTTGCTTTTCACTTAGTATGGCTGTATGGTAACTCAAATTTCACTGTACCTTAATTGGTACATGTGACAGTAAACTGACCTTGAAACCTTGAAGATGATTAAGCATCATACGACAGAGGAAAGACACTGAAAACTGGGGTAACAGTGGGTCAGACAGCATCTCTGGAGAAAAGGAATAGGTGATGTTTTAGGTCGAGACCCTTCATCCGACAGAGTCAGGGTAAAGGGGACCCAGACTCACTACTACAGAGGAATATGGGTGATTGGCTGTTTATTGAGCAGGACGAAGGTAAATAGATCGACTGGTGTTGGCTTTTTAAAAATCGATATAAGTGACCTAGACTTGGACTTGCAAGTCACAAGTTTGAAATGTGCTGATGATGCAAAACGAAATAGCATTGTGAACTGCAATCCAGGATGTTGTTGAGTTTCGGGAGTACATAGACTTGGTGGCGGAGTGGACAGACATATGGCAGAAGGTAGACATAAAAAGCTGGAGTTATTCAGCGGGTCAGACAGCATCTGTGGAGAAAAGGAATAGATTATATTTTGGGTTGAGACCCTTCAGACTGAGAGTCAGGGGAAAGGGAAACGAGAGATATAGACGGTGATATAGAGAGATATAGAACAAATGAATAGATACATAGATACATAGAAAATAGGTGCAGGAGTAGGCCATTCGGCCCTTCGAGCCTGCACCGCCATTCAATATGATCATGGCTGATCATCCAACTCAGTATTCCGTACCTGCCTTCTCTCCATACCCCCTGATCCCCTTAGCCACAAGGGCCACATCTAACTCCCTCTTAAATATAGCCAATGAACTGGCCTCAACTACCCTCTGTGGCAGAGAGTTCCAGAGATTCACCACTCTCTGTGTGAAAAAGTTTTTCCTCATCTCGGTCTTAAAGGATTTCCCCCTTATCCTTAAGCTGTGACCCCTTGTCCTGGACTTCCCCAACATCGGGAACAATCTTCCTGCATCTAGCCTGTCCAACCCCATAAGAATTTTGTACGTTTCTATAAGATCCCCTCTCAATCTCCTAAATTCTAGCGAGTATAAGCCAAGTCTATCCAGTCTTTCTTCATATGAAAGTCCTGACATCCCAGGAATCAGTCTGGTGAACCTTCTCAGCACTCCCTCTATGGCTATAATGTCCTTCCTCAGATTTGGAGACCAAAACTGTACGCAATACTCCAGGTGTGGTCTCACCAAGACCCTGTACAACTGCAGTAGAACCTCCCTGCTCCTATACTCAAATCCTCTTGCTATGAAAGCCAACATACCATTCGCTTTCTTCACTGCCTGCTGCACCTGCATGCCTACTTTCAATGACTGGTGTACCATGACACCCAGGTCTCGCTGCATCACCCCATTTCCTAATCGGCCACCATTTAGATAATAGTCTGCCTTCCCGTTTTTGCCACCAAAGTGGATAACCTCACATTTATCCACATTATACTGCATCTGCCAAACATTTGCCCACTCACCCAGCCTATCCAAGTCACCTTGCAGTCTCCTAGCACCCTCCTCACAGCTAACACTGCCCCCCACCTTAGTGTCATCCGCAAACTTGGAGATGTTGCTTTCAATTCCCTCATCCAGCTCATTAATATAAATTGTAAATAGCTGGGGTCTAGATGAAAAAAACTATTGTTAGCTGTGGTTTTGGTTAAAACCATGTTAGCTGTGGGCTGGATAAAAACATTTGTTAGCTGTGGTCTAGGTGAAACCAGCATCTGCAATTCCTTCCTAGACATATGGCAGATTCTTTTATTGCAGAGAAATGAGGTGATAAATTTTGAATACTTAGGGGCAATATAGAATAGTCTGAAGAAGGGTCTCGACCCGAAACATCACCCATTCCTTCTCTCTGCCTGTCCCTCTGAGTTACGTCAGCATTTTGTGTCTATCTTCGGTTTAAACCAGCATCTGCAGTTCCTTCCCACACAGATACTATTTGAAGAACGGTTGTGACCATCGGGTGGCGACGCGAGCCGGCAGCCTCGCTAGCAGCTGTCCGTCCTTTCGACTTTTTTGTTTTTAGTGTGATTTAGTGTATTTATGTGTGGGGGTGGGGGGGGGGGGTGGGGAGGTTGGGGCGCGGAATAGGGGGGAAACCGTTTTTCAGTCACTTATCTCGGTGGAATGTGACTTTTCTCCTAGTCGCATTTTCACCCTCCCTCATGGGCTAACAGCTTAGATTGGAGCGGCCTCCCCCGGAGTTGGGCCCAGAGCTTCAGCAGCGGGCGCAGTGCGGACTTTCCATCGCGGAGCCGGGCGATCCCTTGCCGGGGATCACCAGAAGAAGTGCTCCAATCTCTGGCCCGCGGATTATAACATCCTGAAGCCGCGGTCTGCGGAGCTTCTAGCGGAGTCTGGGATCCCTCGCCGGGGATCGCCGGAGAAGAGCTCCGACCGCCGGCCTGCGGCATATAACATCCGGTAGGAAGCGGCCGATTCGGGACCTCCAAGCCGCGGAGTGTCCGTCTGTCCCGACGTCGGAGTTTCGAGCATCCTGAAGAGAGGGCCTGTACATCGGGCCGTCCGTAGTGGCGGCTGCATGGCCCCGACCACGGATGAACAAAGGAGGAGGACTGACTGAACGTTATTGCCTTCCATCACAGTGAAGAATGTTGATTCCACTGTGGTGGATGTTCAAGTTGTATTCTATTGTGTATTGTGCTCTTTTTGATTGTGTGGCTGCATGGAAAATAACATTTAACTGTACCATAATTGATGCGTGTGGCAATAAATGTGAACTTGAACTTGAACTTGACCCTAAATGTCACCTATTCATTCCCTGCACAGATGTAGCCTAACCCGTTAAGTTACTCTAGCACTCTGTGGCCGCAGCTCAGCCCTGAGTGCAGTCCAAGGTGTTTTTTTATTATTATACAAATACTTTTATTCAAAAAATAAAAACAAACATACAGAGTATTAACACAATCCAAGACTGCCCATGTTGACAATTTACAAACAAACGATCATCAAATGAGTATATCGCCATCTTTGTCAACAAAACACTCTACCTCCCGCGGCGACCAGCGTTCACGGAAGGCCTAAGTCCTCGTGGATACCGCGTGTTCCCAAGCCAATTAACCAATTTACCGAGCCAATTAACCTACAAACCTCTACGTTTTTGGAGTGTCGGAGAAAACCGAAGAACTTGGAGAAAATCCACGTGGTCACGGGGAAAATGTACAAATTTCGTACAGACAGCACCAATAGTCAGGATCGAACCAGGGTCTCAGATCCCTCGGGGCATACACTGTGCCACCGTGTCGCCCCGAGAGATCAGAGGGGCATTTACTGAGGATGCGTTATCACAAGGGAAAGACAATTCTGAGCATTGTTGATGTAATTTAGGAACATTTTATCCCCTGGGTAAAAGATGTCCCACACATCAGCTTCAGTGCTGTCCTGACCTCTCATCTACCTCATTGGAAATCTTTGAGATGTTTTTAATCGAACCTCAGTGATATAGAGCCATAAAGAATTATGTTATGTTATCCCGTTTTCTCATCTCGAAAAGCTCGGGGCAATTTGCAGAAGCCAATTAACCTACAAACCCACACGTCTTTGGGATGTGGGTGGAAACCAGAGCACCTGGAGGAAACGTGGTCGCAGGGAGAATGTAAAGACTGCACACAGACAGCACCCGAGGTCAGGATCGAACCTGGGTCTCTGGCGCTGTGAGGCAGCAGCTCTACCAGCTGTCCCACCCTTGTTGATGTTGATGGGGTTTGATGAAGAAGGATGCATAGCGATTGGTGTTTAGTATTAACGTTGAAGTGGACTAGTGGGGCTGAATGGCCTGTGTTATGCTACATAATATTAGTTTATATATTCTCAAACATTCAGACAATTCACACTTCACATCCTTACCTGGGTTTCATTGTTATCTTCTCTGTGAGATCTCTTGCCTTTCGATTCTAGAAAATACATCATTATTGAAAGGACCACATCAGAAACATATTTAAACTCATGTTCATAAGTTCACGTGATAGGAGCAGAATTAGCCCATTTGGCCCATCCAGTCTACTCCACCATTCAATCATGGCTGACCTATCTTTCCCTCTCAACCCTTTTCTCCTCCCTTCTTCCCATAAACTCTGGCATCCGTACTAATCAAGAATCTATCAATTTCCGCATTAAAAATATTCATTGATTTGGCCTCCACAGCCTTCTGTGGCAATGAATTCCACAGATTCACCATCCTCTGACTAAAGAAATTCCTCCTCATCCCCTTTCTAAATTACGTCCTTTTATTCTGGGGCTGTGGCCTCTGGTCCTAAATCTCCTAGTGGAAACATCCTCTTCACATCCATTCTCTCCAGGCCATGTGTTGTACACAAACCTTATATATTTATTAGAATCTATGCTAAGCTAGAAACTAATTTTTGTGTCAGTTTTAGTTCTACTTTTACTTTTATGTTTAGAGTTACAGTGCGGAAACAGGCCCTTTGGCCCACCGAGTCTGTGCCGACCAACAATCACCCATACACTAGTTCTATCTTACACACTAGAGCCAATTTACAGAAGTCAAATAACCTAGTATGTTAGTTTAGTTTATTGTCACATGTAACATAGTTAACCATATAACCAATGAGTTAACCATATAACCAATTAACAAAGGTAGACAAAAATGCTGGAGAAACTCAGCGGGTGACGCAGCAAAGGAAATAGGCAACGTTTTGGGCCTAAACCCTTCTTCAGACTGAAGAAGGGTCTCGACCCGAAACGTCGCCTATTTCCTTCGCTCTATAGATGCTGCCTCACCCGCTGAGTTTCACCAACATTTTTGTCTACCTTTGATTTTCCAGCATCTGCAGTTCCTTCTTAACCATTTAAAAATATAAAGATATGGTCATTGGGGTTATATTAAAACCTACAAACCAGCACGTATTTGGAATATGGGAGGAAACCCACGTGATTAGAGGGATAACGTACAAACTCAGTGCAGACAGCACCCATTGCCAGGATCAAACCTGGGTCTCTGTAGCTGTAAGGCAGCAACTCTACCGCTATGCCACTGTGCCTTCCATTTGGCATTTGTATTTTTCCTTGATTTAAACATCTCCATCAGATCACTTTGCAACCTTCTCTGTTCTCAGGAGATCAATTATCCACCGGACTAAAGTCCTTCATTCCTAAGTTACTTTTTCTAAATCCCTTCTGGACCTCTCTAACAATTTCACAACCTTCCTAAAGTGGTGACTACAATTGTGACCAAACTCATTTTTTATAAATGGAGGTACACGAGACCTGTAGATGCTCGAATCTGAAGCAAGAAGGTATCCTGGTGCAGTCTAGACCCAAAATGTTGACAATTTATTTCAGCTTGTAGACTCCGCTTAACGCATTGAGTGCCTTGAGCAGTTTTTTGGCTCTTGCATGTTTCATAAAGTTTCATAAAAACTCATATTCTATGTATCAGAGTTAATTCATTTTTTCAACCAGATTCCCAATCTGCTCAGGAACTTTCAAGGAACTTGGCTATTAAACATTCTGCAGAAGCCTTGTTTTTGTACCTTCCAGTTTATATTGCCACTTGCAATACTGACCATAAAATAAGTCTGAAGAAGGGTCTCGACCCGAAACGTCGCCGATTCCTTCGCTCCATAGATGCTGCCTCACCCGCTGAGTTTCTCCTGCATTTTTGTCCATCTTCGATTTTGCCAGCATCTGCAGTTCTTTCTTAAACATAATGTAATGCGTTACATTTTTTATTATTACATTTTATTGGCCAAACAACAAACGTATGAAGCAACTTAGAAAAAATAGGAAGGAACAATTGTTTGTTAATGTTATATAGTGTGGACGTGTTGATCACAAAATTGTTCTCATTATCTTGCTTAGATAAAGATCAAATTTAATAAGTAAGTAAGTTTATTGACCAAGTATTCACATGCAAGGAATTTGCCTTGGTGCTCTGCCCACAAGTAACAACATGACATACAGTAACAGTTACGAATGACTCAGAAAACACTAAACATTAATAATAATAAAACATTAATGATAAAACACCATTGATCAAGCATGTGAACCAACAAAATACCAGATCAAAGGGAGGATACAGATTTTTGGCTGTTGAGTAGAGCAACTACTCGTGGATAAAAACTGTTTTTATGTCTGGCTGTGGCAGCTTTGACAATCCGGAGTCGCCTTCCAGAGGGAAGTGATTCAAAGAGTTTGTGGCCAGGGTGAGCGGGGTCAGAGATGATCTTGCCCACTCGCTTCGTGACCCTTGCAGTGTACAGTTCATCAATGGAGGGAAGGTTGCAACCAATAACCTTCTCTGCTGATCGGACGATTCGCTGCAGCCTCCAGGTGTCGTGCTTGGTGGCTGAGCCAAACCAGACCATGATGGAGAAGGTGAGAACAGACTCTACGATGGCCGTGTAGAATTGGACCATCATTGCCTGTGGCAGATTGTGCTTCCTCAGCTGCCGTAGGAAGTACATCCTCTGTTGTGCCTTTTTGACTGTGGAGTCGATGGTCGCCCCCCACTTAAGGTCCTTGGAGATGATGGTTCCCAGGAACTTAAAATACTCCAGATGTGACTGTGGTGTTGTTGATGGTGAGTGGGGTGAGGGGAGGGGGAGCTCTCCTAAAGTCTACAAGCAATTCCACTGTCTTAAGAGCATTGAGCTCTAGGTTGTTGCGACGGCACCAGGACGCCAGCTGTGATACTTCCTGTCTGTAGGGAGATTCCTCCCCATCCTGGATCAGTCCAATCAGGGTTGAGTCGTCCGCAAACTTCAGAAGCTTGACAGAGGTGTCTGTAGAGGTGCAGTCGTTGGTGTAGAGAGAGTAGAGGAGAGGAGAGAGTACGCAGCCTTGCGGTGCTCCTATGCTGAGCATTTGCGGGTCCGAGATGTGTTTTCCCAGCCTCACATGCTGCTTCCTGTCTGTCAGGAAGCTGGTGATCCATCGACAGATGGGGTTCAGGCACAGTCAACTCAGAAAGTTTGGAGTGTAGTAGCTCTGGCGCAATGGTGTAGAATACAGAGCTAAAATCAACAAACAGGATCCTCGCATAGGTCCCCTGGCGGTCTAGGTGCTGTAGGATGAAGTGCAGGTCCAGGTTGACTGCATCATCCACAGATCTATTGGCCCGATATGCAAACTGCAGAGAATCCAGAAGGGAGTTTGTGATATTTTTCAGCTTGGCCAGCACAAGCCTTTCGAATGTCTTCATGACTTCAGAGGTCTTGACTTTGCAAAACTGTGTTCTTCTTGGAAGTCAATTGTTGAGCAATGTGTCAAGTTAATTAATGCTCTATCTGTGGTGAGGCAAACACAACTGCTTGCTCTTTTTGTCAACCAGCTTTTGCAGTTAATTTTGTCTATTTGTTCTCCAGGTATGCTGTCTATCCCACTGAGTTACTCCAGCACTTTGTGTCTTTTGTGTAAACCAGTATCTTCGGTTCCTTGTTTCTACATTTTGACGGGTCTGAAGAAGGGCCCCGACCCGAAACATCACCTATCTATGGTATAGATTCTATAGATGCACTGCATTGAGCCATCTATACCTCACGATGCCTCAAGAAAGCAGACAACATAATTAAGGACCTTTTTCACCCCAGCCGACCCCTCTTCTCCCCTCTCCCATCCAGGCAGAAGATATAAAAGCTTGAAATTCTACTCCACCAATTTCAGGAACAGCTTCTTCAAACCTGTTGGAAATGAACATGAGGGTGTGATGTAAGAGACTTTTAGATAAGTACATAGAGGTGCAGGGCTGGAAGGATATGGATTATGTGCAGCCAGATAAGGGTTTGTTCAGGTCAAGCCCTATCAGAGGGGGGGGGGGGGGGCAATGAGTGCCATTTGGCATGGGCCTCATGCCTGTCTGCTTCAAAGGGATCTTGATTTGGGGACATCTAAAATTGAGGGGCTTCTGCTTGAAATTCTGAAATTAAAATTGGCCTGGGCCTCAGTTCATCTATGAGATGGCCTGGTTCCTGGCATTATGTTTGGCAGGGACATTATTGGCCCGAGGGCTTGTTCCTGTCATGTTTAGTTTAGTTACAGCATGGAAACATGCCCTTTGCCCCACTAAGTTCGCTCTGACCAGCAATCACCCATACACTAGTTCTATCGTGCACACTAGGTACAATTTAAGAAGCCAATTAACCTGCACGTCTTTGGAATGTGGGAGGAAACCAGAGCACCCAGAGAAAACCCACGTGGTCCCTGGGAGAACGTACAATCTCCGTAGTCAGGATTGATCCCAGGTGTCTGGCAGCAACTCTACCGCTGTGTCACTGTGCCACCCTGCCTCAAGATAGCAGCCAACTTAATAAAGGACCTTTTTCACCACAGTCATCCCCTCCAATCCCTCTTTTGTCCATGATAACAATCAAGCATATATTGGCACTTTGCACAAGGACTAGACTATATCAAAAATGTTTTTAGCACTAATTGTTAATTTACATTTTGAAGGTTTTTGTTAGTTAATTAGCTAGTTAAGTTTATTGTCACACGTAACTCGCTCAGCTCTTCCTCTTCATTGCAAAATAACGTTTAAGTAGAAACGTTATGAGGAACATAAATGAGGAAGAATTCAGCAAGACATTGGGTATGAAACCTCACTGATCTTGCATATTAACTCTCGAGTTTCAAATTTTCTCAGCACATTTCAAACAAAAAATTAATGTTCTTAGAGTAATGAAAATGGTGAAAAGAGTCAAAAACCTGGCACGAGTGAGGAATATTTGGTAATACGGTCATCAGGCATAAGTGATACGGCCCATCAAGTCTACCCCACCATTCAATCATGGCTCATCTATCTCTCCCTCCTAACCCCATTCTCCTGCCTTCTCCACATAACCCCTATGATTGCAGCAGGATCTGGATCGATTGACCTGGGGGGCGGAGCATCGGTTGATGGAATTTAATACAGAGAAGAGTTAGGTGTTGCATTTTGGGACGTCGAACAAGGGCAGGACCTACAGAGTAAATGGCAGGCCTCTGGGTAGTGTTGTGGAGCTATATCACTTTTAAATACAGACCAGAACATTTTAGCAAAGACTTTAGCAAGAAGATTAAGCAAATATATTAGTAAATTGATAAACCCTGATCAAACGGACATTCATTTAATAATTTGAGACGCCTGTTTAATATAATGTACTCACATAAAACGGAGGAAGAAGATATATCAATTGTTTCTCTGGACGCAGAGAAAGCATTTGATCAGGTAGAGTGGCAGTATTTATATAAAGTACTGCAAAAATTTAATATGGGAAAGAATTTTATTGCTTCGGTAAAATTATTATATGATAAACCGATGGCAAGAATGTTAACCAATAATATGTTATCTCCAAAATTTCAATTATCAAGGGGCAATAGGCAGGGATGTGCGTTATCACCCCTGCTATTTGCCCTTATGATAGAGCCCTTGGCTGAAAGTATAAGAATTCATCCGAATATCCAGGGTTACAATACTAGGGACTCAAATAATAAAATTTCATTATATGCAGACGATATACTTCTATATATTACAAATTCACAAACGAGCATACCAAATTTATTAAATTTAATAGAGGAATTTGGGTCCTTTTCTGGATATAGAATAAACTGGAATAAAAGTGAAATCATGATGTTAAAACCTCAAGAATCTACACACTTATTGAAGTTCCCCTTTAAAATTGTAACAGAAAAATTTAAATATTTGGGTATTCAAATTACTAGAAAATATAAAGCATTATTCAATGCTAATTTTATGCCTTTATTAAATAAACTCAATACGCTGATTAAATTTTGGAAAACCCATTATCATTAATAGGTGTAATTACGCTATATACGCTATAGAATAAACGCTATAAAAATGATCTTTCTACCACAATTATTATACCTATTTCAATCTATACCATTATATATATCAAAATATATATTTTTTAAATTAGACTCTAATATTACTAATTTTATTTGGGATTATAGATCACACAGAATAAAAAAAAAATACTTATGTAAACCAAAAGATGTCGGGGGACTTTCAGTCCTGAATTTTTTGTATTACTATTGGGCAGTGCATATTAAGAATATAATTTACTGGTTGGACAGTTCTACCCAACAGACAGAATGGATAAAAATGGAGAAAGAGGATTATTTTCCTTGTAATATAGGAACGATCCTCTTCTCCCCGAAAAAACTGAACAACACAATATATAAGAAGAACCCAATTATACACGATACAATAAGAATTTGGGAACAAATAAAATTATCTCTAAAATGAAGAAATTTATCATTGTTAATGTCAATAGCGAATAATCCTTTATTTAAACCATCTCTTATTGATAAAACATATAACCAATGGGAAAGAATGGGAATTAAAAGGACCAGTGATATGTATGAAATGGGAAATCTATTATCATTCCAACAATTACAATTAAAATTTAAACTGAAAAATAACCAAAATTTTAAATATCTTCAGATTTGCGATTTCATGAAGAAATACATACAAGGATATCAAAAAATAACTTTTGATTTACTGGAAGAAGCAATGAATATTAAGGCTGACACAGAAATTAATATCATATTTATATAATAGTATTTTAAATATAGACCTATCATCGACAGAGGTACTTAGAGAAGAGTGGGAACGGGAATTAATGTTCAAAATTACGAAGGTTACATGGGAAAATAATTTTATATATATACACAAATGTTCGATTAATGCATAATTCTTTCAAATTAAAGAATACTATATCAGATAAAGAGGGAAGGTATATCATAGTTTCGGGAGAAATTTATGCTACCCCAATAACTATGGTAAATATTTATGCTCCGAATTTTGATAACCCTCAATTTTTTGATAAAATTATAGATATAATATTAGAGTTTAATTATAAAAATGTGATAATAGGTGGGGATTTTAACTGTGTTTTAGATCCATACTTAGACAAATCAGTAAAACAAAGAAGGAGTAATTTAAAATCTAAGACTAGTGAACTTCTAAATACATATATAAAAAATACTAATATAACAGATGTATGGAGATCTGCTAATCCAGCAGGAAGGGAATATTCGTTTTACTCTTCGGTACATAAAACATATTCAAGAATTGATTATTTTTTAGTGGATATGAAATTAATGTCATATATAATTAATACAACATATATAATTAATCCAACAGAGGCCTGAGAGCCGTTGGAGCTGTCGCAGAGGGAGGAGCTACACCTGAGCGGTAGGGGATAAAGTGGAGCGCGGGGCTTGCTTGTTCCTTACAGAGTGCCAAAATCGGCAACGTTCCAAGTTCCACTTCAAAAACAAGTGGGCTTGAGGAAGCCGCTGATTGGTGGAAGCAGACAAGAGGGAGCAGCTGATTGGGAGTCAGATCCCTGCTGATTGTACTGTATTGTAGCAGTTTGTTTTGTATTGTAGCAGTTTGTTTTGTATTGTAGCAGTTTGTTTTGTATTGTAGCAGTTTGTTTTGTATTGTATCCTAGGTAAGGGGAGTATGAGGGCCAGGGCAGTTTACTGTTCTGGATGTCAGATGTGGGAAGTCATGGAGTCTGATAGCCCTCCAGACGTCCACATCTGCGCCAGGTGTATCGAGATGGGGCTCCTAATGGACCGTATTAGGAACCTGGAGCAGCAGCTCGATGACCTCCGTCTGGTCAGGGAGAGCGAGGAACTCATTGAGAAGAGTTACAGGGATGTGGTCACTCCAATACCACAGGAGGCAGGCAAGTGGATCACGGTTGAGAGAGGCAAGGGGCACAGGCAGGGACGAGAGAGTACCCCGGTGGCTGTACACCTTGACAATACGTACTCCTGTTTGAGCACTGTTGGGGTGGACAGCCTACCTGGGGGTAGCGACAACGGCCGGGCCTCCGGTATAGAGACCGGCCCTGTTGCTCAGAAGGGTAAGGAAAAGAAGAGGAGGGCAATACTAATAGGGGACTCTATAGTTAGGGGGTCAGACAGGCGATTCTGTGGACGCAGTCGGGAGACCCGGATGGTAGTTTGCCTCCCTGGTGCCAGGGTCTGTGATGTGTCTCAACGTGTCCAAGATATCCTGAAAGGGCAGGGAGAGGAGCCCGAGGTCGTGGTACATATAGGTACCAATGACATAGGTTAAAAAAAGAGAAGAGGTCCTGAAAGGAGAATTTAGGGAGTTAGGAGGGGAGTTAAAGAGAAGGACAGCAAAGGTAACAATCTCGGGATTACTGCCTGTGCCACGCGACAGTGAGAGTAGGAAAGGAGCGAGGTGGAGGATAAATGCGTGGCTGAAGGACTGGTGCAGAAGGCAGGGATTCAAATTTCTGGATCATTGGGACCTCTTTTGTGGAAGGTTCGACCTGTACAAAAAGGATGGGTTGCACTTGAACCTGAGGGGGACCGATATCCTGGTGAGGAGATCTGCAAAGGCTACTGGGGAGTCTTTAAAGTAGAATGGTTGGGGAGAGGGACTCAAATAGAGAATGCTATTAGACAGTGTGTGAGGCAGGAGGCAGAGAAGGAAAGCACTCAGACCCAACATGTAGGGGGGAAAGAAGAAAACATTAATAAACAGAGAATAAGAGGTGGTGGGGTTCTTAAATGGGTGAGCAGAGAAACAGAGGGGTGTAAAATGCGGGCGGAAGCAATAGGTAGCAAGGTGAAAAGTAAAAGTGGCAGGCAGACAAATCCAGGGCAAAAATCAAAAAGAGCCACTTTTCAACATAATTGTATAAGGGGTAAGAGCGTTGTAAAAACAAGCCTGAAGGCTTTGTGTCTGAATGCAAGGAGCATTCGTAATAAGGTGGATGAGTTGAACGTGCAGATAGCAATTAATGATTATGATATAGTTGGGATCACGGAGACATGGCTCCAGGGTGACCAAGGCTGGGAGCTGAACATCCAGGGATATTCAATATTCAGGAGGGATAGAGAGAAAGGAAAAGGAGGTGGGGTAGCGTTGCTGGTTAGAGAGATTAACGCAGTGGAAAGGAAGGACATTAGCTTGGAGGATGTCGAATCGGTATGGGTAGAGCTGCGAAACACTAAGGGGCAGAAAACGCTGGTAGGTGTTGTATACAGGCCACCTTAGCAGTAGTAGTGAAGTTGGGGATGGCATCAAACAGGAAATTAGAAATGCGTGCAACAAAGGCAAAACAGTTATAATGGGTGACTTCAATCCACATATAGATTGGGTGAATCAAATTGGCAGGTGTGCTGAGGAAGAGGATTTCTTGGAATGTATGCAGGATAGTTATCTAAACCAACATGTAGAGGAACCAACGAGAGAGCAGGCTATTCTAGACTGGGTATTGAGTAATGAGGAAGGGTTCGTTAGCAGTCTTGTTGTGCGTGCCCCCTTGGGCAAGAGTGACCATAATATGGTTGAGTTCTTCATTATGATGGAGAGTGACATTGTTAATTCAGAAACAACGGTTCTGAACTTAAAGAAAGGTAACTTTGAGGGTATGAGACGTGAATTGGCCAAGATTCACTGGCAATTAGTTCTAAAAGGGTTGATGGTGGATATGCAATGGAAGGCATTTAAAGACTGCATGGATGAACTACAAAAATTGTTCATCCCAGTTTGGCAAAAGAATAAATCAGGGAAGGTAGTGCATCCGTGGATAACAAGGGAAATCAGGGATAGTATCAAAGCAAAAGATGATGCGTACAAATTAGCCAGAAAAAGCAGCATACCAGAGGACTGGGAAAAATTCAGAGACCAGCAGAGGAGGACAAAGGGCTTAATTAGGAAAGGGAAAATAGATTATGAAAGGAAACTGGCAGGGAACATAAAAACTGACTGCAAAAGTTTTTATAGATATGTGAAGAGAAAGAGATTAGTTAAAACAAATGTAGGTCCCTTGCAGTCAGAAACAGGTGAATTGATCATGGGGAACAAGGATATGGTGGACCAATTGAATAACTACTTTGGTTCCGTCTTCACTAAGGAAGACATAAATAATCTGCCGGAAATAGCAGGTGGCCGCGGGTCAAAGGAGATGGAGGAACTGAGTGAAATCCAGGTTAGTCGGGAAGTGGTGTTGGGTAAATTGAATGGATTAAAGGCCGATAAATCACCAGGGCCAGATAGGCTGCATCCCAGAGTACTTAAGGAAGTAGCTCCAGAAATAGTGGATGCATTAGTGATAATTTTTCAAAACTCCTTAGATTCTGGAGTAGTTCCTGAGGATTGGAGGGTAGCAAACGTAACCCCACTTTTTAAGAAGGGAGGGAGAGAGAAAATGGGGAGTTACAGACCAGTTAGTCTAACATCGGTAGTGGGGAAACTGCTAGAGTCAGTTATTAAAGATGGGATAGCAGCACATTTGGAAAGTGGTGAAATCATTGGACAAAGTCAGCATGGATTTACGAAAGGTAAATCGTGTCTGACGAATCTTATAGAATTTTTCGAGGATGTAACTAGTAGAGTGGATAGGGGAGAACCAGTGGATGTGTTGTATCTGGACTTTCAGAAGGCTTTCGACAAGGTACCACATAAGAGATTAGGATATAAACTTAAATCACACGGTATTGGGGGTTCAGTATTGATGTGGATAGAGAACTGGCTGGCAAACAGGAAGCAAAGAGTAGGAGTAAACGGGTCCTTTTCACAATGGCAGGCAGTGACTAGTGGGGTACCGCAAGGCTCAGTGCTGGGACCCCAGCTATTTACAATTTATATTAATGAACTGGATGAGGGAATTGAAAGCAACATCTCCAAGTTTGCGGATGACACTAAGCTGGGGGGCAGTGTTAGCTGTGAGGAGGATGCTAGGAGACTGCAAGGTGACTTGGATAGGCTGGGTGAGTGGGCAAATGTTTGGCAGATGCAGTATAATGTGGATAAATGTGAGGTTATCCACTTTGGTGGCAAAAACGGGAAGGCAGACTATTATCTAAATGGTGGCCGATTAGGAAATGGGGAGATGCAGCGAGACCTGGGTGTCATGGTACACCAGTCATTGAAAGTAGGCATGCAGGTGCAGCAGGCAGTGAAGAAAGCGAATGGTATGTTGGCCTTCATAGCAAGAGGATTTGAGTATAGGAGCAGGGAGGTTCTACTGCAGTTGTACAGGGTCTTGGTGAGACCACACCTGGAGTATTGCATACAGTTTTGGTCTCCAAATCAGAGGAAGGACATTATAGCCATAGAGGGAGTGCAGAGAAGGTTCACCAGACTGATTCCTGGGATGTCAGGACTTTCATATGAAGAAAGACTGGATAGACTTGGCTTATACTCGCTAGAATTTAGGAGATTGAGAGGGGATCTTATAGAAACGTACAAAATTCTTATGGGGTTGGACAGGCTAGATGCAGGAAGATTGTTCCCGATGTTGGGGAAGACCAGGACAAGGGGTCACAGCTTAAGGATAAGGGGGAAATCCTTTAGGACCGAGATGAGGAAAAACATTTTCACACAGAGAGTGGTGAATCTCTGGAACTCTCTGCCACAGAGGGTAGTTGAGGCCAGTTCATTGGCTATATTTAAGAGGGAGTTAGATGTGGCCCTTGTGGCTAAGGGGATCAGGGGGTATGGAGAGAAGGCAGGTACGGGATACTGAGTTGGATGATCAGCCATGATCATATTGAATGGAGGTGCAGGCTCGAAGGGCCGAATGGCCTACTCCTGCACCTATTTTCTATGTATCTATCTATGTATCTATGTAGACTGCCCAAGCGGAATATGCGGTGCATTTCCTCCAATTTGCGGTGTTGCTCGCTGTGGCCATGGAGGAGACCCAGGACAGAGAGGTCAGATACGGAATGGGAGGGGGAGTTGAAGTTCTGAGCCGGGAGGTCAGGTAGGATATTGCGGACCGACCGGAGGTGTTCGGCGAAATGATCGCAAAGCCTCCGCTTGGTCTCACCGATGTAGATCAGCTGACATCTAGAGCAGCGGATGCAATGGATGAGGTTGGAGGAGATGCAGGTGAACCTCTGTCGCACCTGGAACGACTGCTTGAGTCCTTGAATGGAATCGAGGGGGGAGGTGAAGGGACAAGTGTTGCATCTCTTGCGGTTGCAAGGGAAAGTACCTGGGGAGGGGGTGGTACGGGAGGGAAGGGATGGAAGGGAAGAATTGACAAGGGAGTTACGGAGGGAGCGGTCTTTGCGGAAGGCAGACATATGGGGAGATGGGAAGATGTGGCGAGTGGTGGGGTCACGTTGGAGGTGGCGAAACTGACGGAGGATCACTTGTTTTATGTGACGGCTGGTGGGATGAAAGGTGAGGACTAGGGGGACCCTGCCCTTGTTGTGAGTGGGGGGGATGGGGAGAGAGAGCAGTGTACGGGGTATGGCAGAGACCCTGGTGCGAGCCTCATCTATGGTGGAGGAGGGAACCCCCGTTCCTGAAGAATGAGGACATTTCGGATGCCTGGTGTGGAACGCCTCATCCTGGGAGCAGATGCGGCGTAGACGGAGGAATTGAGAGTGGGGGATGGAGTCCTTACAGGAAGCAAGGGGGGGAAGAAGTGTAGTCCAGATAGCCATGGGATTCAGTAGGTTTGTAGTGGATGTCGGTATGATGTCTATCACCTGCGATGGAGATAGTGAGGTCAAGGAATGGTAGGGAAGTGTCGGAAATGGTCCAGGTGTATTGAGTGCCGGATGGAAGTTGGTGGTGAAGCGGATGAAGTCAGTCAGTTGTGTGTGGGTGCAGGAGGTGGCACCAAAACAGTCATCGGTGTAGCGGAGGTAGAAGTCGGGGATGGGGCCCTGGTACGTATTGAACAAGGATTGTTCTACGTACCCGACAAACAGGCAGGCGTACTGGGGCCCATTCGTGTGCCCATAGCTACGCCTTGTATTTGGAGGAAATGGGAGGAGTCAAATGAGAAGTTATTGAGGGTAAGGACCAGCTCCGCTAGTGGGAGGAGGGTGTCAGTGGCCGGGTGTAGGTTGCTTCTTCGGTCGAGGAAAAAACGGAGGGCTTCGAGACCATCCTGGTGGGGGATGGAGGTGTACAATGACTGGACGTCCATGGTGAAGATGAGGGGGTGAGGGCCTAGAGAGTGGAATGCGCGCAGATGACGGAGAGTGTCAGAGGTGTCTTGAACATAGGTAGGGAGGGATTTAACCAAGGGGGATAGGATGGAGTCGAGGTAGGCGGAGATGAGTTCGGTGGGGCACGAATAGGCAGAGACAATGGGTCTACCGGGACAGTCAGGTTTGTGGATTTTGGGGAGAAGGTAAAATCGGGCCTTGCGGGGCTGGTGAACGATGAGGTTGGAGGCTCGGTCGGGCAGGGCGTGGGAGTGGATGAAGTCGGTGATGGTGCTGGAGATGGTGGCCTGGTGCTCGTCAGTGGGGTCATGGTCCAGGGGTATGTAGGAGGAGGTGTCCGAGAGTTGGCGCGTGGCCTCAGCTTTGTAGAGATCGACGCGCCAGACTACCACGACACCTCCCTTGTCGGCGGGTTTGATAACCCAATCTAGGTTGTTGCGGAGTGAGTCGATGGCAGTGCGTTCAGGGGGGAGAGATTGGAGTGAGACGGGGAGTGGAGAAGTTGAGGCGGTTGATGTCACTGCGGCAGTTTTTGATGAAGAGTTCTAAAGCCGGAAGGCTACGAGGGGGGTTCCACGAGGAGGGGGTGTGTTGGAGCCAGGAAAAGGGGTCATCAGTGGGGGGGCGAGGACTCCTTCCCATGGAAGTGCGCTGTGAGGCGAAGGCGACGGTAGAAGCGTTCCAAGTCATGGAGGGCGCGGAACTCATTGAGGTGGGGACGGAGGGGGACAAAGGTAAGACCTCTGCTGTGGACGGACCGTTCGATGTCGGAGAGGGGGAGGTCGGGGGGGATGGTGAACACCCGGCAGGGATGAGGGTTGGGGCCGGAGGAAGGCAGGTGGGTGGAATGGGGACGAGGCGATGTGTGGTGGGGGGGTGGTGGGGGGGGTGGTGGGTGGTGAGGGGGTGGGGGGGGTGAGAGGGCTGTAGTGTGGGTGGGGAAGAGAAGGGGTCCCATAGTTGGAGAAGGATGGGGAAGTATCAGTGGAACTAACACTGAGGTATAGGCAGACTAGCGCTAGGACCCAGTGGAGTCAAACCCAGGAGAGTGGGAGTGAGCAGCGTGGAGGCTTCAGGCCCAGTACACAGACCAGTCTGCAGGTGAGGCGACGGCTGCGGGCTGCTGGAGGGAGGCTCAGTGGCGAGGGTCGGCGGACCCGACGGTACGAGTCCTCGGGCAGTGGAGTCGGGGTCGGCGGGGCCAGTAGATTTGTGTTAAGTAGATTTGTCCTGTACATTTTCTGAAGATTTTTCCTCTCAGTTTCAGGTGGACTGTCACTGTGGGGAAAGAAATATGTAGGAGGAGTTGTGAGAAAAGATATCACAATCGATTGTCACTATAAAGCACGGTACCGCTCACACATTAAATACTGGTGTCACGGGTGGGATATCGCGTGTTCAATTGTAGTGGAAACAAATGGGCAACATGGACGGAGCGGAAGAGTGTCAATCACAGATAACCCGACACAAGGAATATTTACTGTGACTGTGGAGCATCTTCACTCTGGAGATACAGGATGGTACAGCTGTGGAATTACTACACCTGGCGTTGATCCATTGTTTAACGTTCATCTCCAAGTATCTGAAGGTACGTTTTACATTTATACCAAGCCAATTAACCTGTAAACCTGTACGTTTTTGGAGTGTGGGAGGAAACCGAAGTTTTAAGAGAAAACCCACGCAGTTCACGGGGAGAATCTACAAACTCCAGACAGACAAGGCCCCCGTGGTCATGATCGAACCCGGGTCCCTGGCGTTGTAAGGCAGCCATTCTACATCTGTACCACCGTGCTGCCCTAAATGATGTACCAAAGGGATCAGTGCCGGGATCACAATGCTGTTTGGCCGAATTCTGTTCTTACCCCTCCTGGGAGTTTACAGATGACGCCCCTGGATCTTGAATAATGACGAAACGGCAAACAGGGAATTGTCTTTTGTTGTGTAGGAAAGAACTGCAGATGCTGGTTTAATCGAAGATAGACACAAAATCCATAGAGAAGATAGATGCGTCACTGGGTGGCGCCGAGATGGCAGCCTCGCCAAATCCTGTGTGTTATTTCAACATTTTTGTTATTTTTACTGTTTCTAAAATGTATGTTTTAATGTTTCGACCGTGGGGCTTGTGGACTTTAACACCATGAAGCCGCGGTCTCCAGTTAGAAAAGGCCGATTCGGGAGATCCATTCCGCGGAGTGTTTCCGTTCCGCCCCGACGCTGGAGTCTCCATCATCCCGACGAGAGGGCTTGAACATCGGCCCGTCGGCAGAGGCAGTGCTGAGGGTTCAAGGCCCCCCGACCACCACGGGTGAACAAAGGAGGAAGATGACTGAACTTTATTGCCGAATAAAGTTGGGCCGAAGGGCCTGTTTCCACACTGTATCACTCTATGACTCTATGACACTCTGACCATGCTCTCATTTCACTCTTGCCATTTGGAAGAAGGTACAGGAGCCTGAAAACCGTGACCTCCAGGTTCAAGAACAGCTTCTCAGCAGCAACAATTAGGCTTTTGAACACTGCACACTAACCTCAACTATGAAGTATGGACAGTCTTTGGTTGGACTAAGGACATGTTATTTATTGTCCTTATTGGAGTTATCAACTAATTCATATTTGGACATTATATATTAACTGTGTGCATTGTGTTTACAAGCACAATGAGGGGAATAGATAGGGTATGTGTTGGAAGGAACTGCAGATGCTCGTTCAAACTGAAGATAGACACAAAAATCTAGAGTTACTCATCGGATCAGGCAGCATCTCTGGAGAAAAGGAATAGGTGATGTTTTAGACAATAGACAATACTATAGACAATAGGTGCAGGAGTAGGCCATTTGGCCCTTCGAGCCAGCACCGCCATTCAATGTGATCATGGCTGATCATCCCTAATCAGTACCCCATTCCTGCCTTCTCCCGATATCCCCTGACTCTGCTATCTTTAAGAGGCCTATCTAGCTCTCTCTTGAAAGTATCCAGAGAACCTGCCTCCACTGCCCTCTGAAGCAGAGAATTCCACAGACTCACCACTCTCTGTGAGAAAAAGTGTTTCCTCCTCTCTGTTCTAAATGGCTTACCCCTTATTCTTAAACTGTGGCCCCTGGTTCTGGACTCCCCCAACATCGGGAACATGTTTCCTGCCTCTAGCATGTCCAAGCCCTTAACAATCTTATATGTTTCAGAGTCGAGACCTTTCTTCAGACAGGTTTAGGGGAAAGGGAAACAAGGGTAACAAGAGAAACAAGTCTCTTACCTAGAGTAGGGGAATCAAGACTCAGGGGACAAGGCTTCAGGTAAAAGCGAAAATATTTAATAGGTTCCTGAGGGGCATCATTTTTTCACGCAGTGAGTTGTGGGTGTATGGAATGAGCTAAATGATGAGGTAGTTGAGGCAGGTGCTACAAAAACATTTTAAAGGCATTTGGACAGTTACATGAATAGGACTGGTTTAGAAGGAGATGGACCAAACGCTGGCAGGAGGAACTAGAGTAGATGGGGCATCTTGGTCGACTTGGACAAGTTGGGCTGAAGGGTCTGTTTCCGTGTTGTATAACTCTATAAATCCGCAGACTCGTTATGCTACTGAAACAAAGAACTATATTGCCCCCCTGTCGCTACATATGACAATCAAACTCTTGACACTTGCGTTTAACAAAACAAAATCGACCAAATGTCCTTGACATGGATTCAGTTCCAGTGCGTATAAAAATTTATGACAAGAATATATCTTGCACTATATTTGTTTTGAGTACTGTTGATATCAATCTTGTAATTGGAGATAGTGTGGTTGTCATTGGTTCTGTTATAAAAATATATGTTATTGTTAATGTTTAATGTTTTAGGTGTCATTCCTAATGTCACATTGCACTTGCGAGCAGAGCAAGGCAAATTCCTTGTATGTGAATATTTGGTCAATAAACCTATTCATTCATCATTCCTTCATAAGATTATTCAAGTTCTGTTGAGGCAAGGAAATAAAATTAAGTCTCAACTGTTTTCACATGCAATGAATAAAGAGAACAAGATTGTCAGATGGAACCCATTGCTTTGAGTAAAGTGCCAATTAGCTTGAGAGATATGGTGACTTTTATTCAGTAGAATTGGACATCTTAGTTGAGTTAAGTTTAGTTTAGAGATACAGCATGGAAACGGGACCTTTGGCCCACCTAGTTCACGCTAACCAGTGATCCCCTCCTCTCACCAGCACTATCCTGTACACACTAGGGTCAATTTACAATTTTACCGAAGCCAATTAACCTACAAACCTGCACGTCTTTGGAGTGTGGGAAGAAACCAAAGATCTCAGAGAAAACCCACTTGGTCATGGGGAGAACATAAAAACTCTGTACAGACAGCACCCGTAGTCAGGATCGAACCCGCGTCTCTGGCGCTGAAATGAAGGCAGCAACTCCACCGCTGAACACCCTATGTATCATTTATATTTTTGTGTGTCTACGTGTATGGGCCTGTGACGTTGCCACAAGTGTGATTTTCATTGTACCTGCACCTCACCATACATGCATATAAGAATAAGCCAGACGTGACTTGAAAACTGCTCAGCAATGTATATTACAATGATGTTCTCATGAGAAAAAGTACTTCCAGAACAATTGATCTGATGGGATGTCATAGCTTATAGTTTCCCTCTTCCAAATATTCTTCACAGTTAAAACCATGAGGCATTTCCAGGATTTAATACAATTTATTCCTCATGACTGCAATATCATGCTACACAACACAAAATAATGTCATTGCTATAAAGGCTTGCAACATTGTTTTGATGGCACCTTTACTGAGTGAATATTGAGTGAACTAAGTTAATAGTTTTAGCAGAAGAAACATTAATTCTGTGCAGTCTATTATGAAAGCAAATTGAAAAACACTTTGTCAATGCCCTTTATGGGTGACTATTTTCATACCTTGGGTTAGCAAGCAAAGAATTACACTGCGACTTGTCACATGTGACAATAAAGCATTCATTCATTCATTCATTCATTCAAAATAATAATGATCATTTGGTCTTGTTGGAGAGTTGTTTCTCAGTCACTATCACCAGTGGATCTTCATTCTGCCTTCTACGGAAAGCTGTGAGGTTTCGGTTCATTGGGTCCCTGCAAAAA
Source organism: Malacoraja senta (assembly GCA_038087875.1). NCBI lineage: Eukaryota > Metazoa > Chordata > Chondrichthyes > Rajiformes > Rajidae > Malacoraja > Malacoraja senta. The sequence goes on along the minus strand of CM075981.1, from coordinate 983,877 downwards.
AAAAATGTTGAAGTCATCAGATTCATTAACTCGGGAAATTGTGCTTTATTTCACAAGGCCACTCACAACAGAATTCTGCTTCCAATTGGCACAGTGATGCAGCGGATAGAGCTGCTACCTCACAGTGTCCAAGAATTTGCTTGGATTTTGACTTTGGTGCTATCTGTGTGGAGTTTGCATGTTCTCGCTGTGGCCATGTGGGTCTCAAAGGTTCAACGGTTCTTTATTAGTCACATACACCAATTGGTGTAGTGAAATGCTTATTGCCAATGCAGCACATAAAAAAAGAAAATAGACATAACAATAATAAATAAATTTAAATATAAACATAAAACTGCTAGCTCCAGTTTCCTCCCACCTCCCAAAGACTTGTGGTTTTGCAAATTAATTGGCCAGTGTGAATTTCCCCTAGTGTGTTGGGAGTTGCAATGAGAGAATGGGATAACATAGAACTAATGTGTATGGGTGATCAATGGCCTGATAGATACAAAGTGCTGGAGTAACCCAGCAAGTCAGGCAAGATCTCTGGAGAAAAAGGATGGGTGACATTTCAGGTCGGGACCGTTCTTCAAACTGAAAGTACAAGGGAGGGAACTGGGGTTCAGATATGATGGTCTGCGTGGCCACAATGGGCCAAAGGGCCTGTTTCCGTGCTGTATTTCTCCGATTCAATGACGCTACAACATCTACGTCAAACACTTCAGTTCATTCTGCACACAAACATCTTGTCAAGACCTATTGATATCATCTTCGTAGAGCATTGGTTTGGCCTGTATTTGTGAAATACCTTTTCTAAACACTTTTCGTTTGTTTTATTTTATCAGCATGTTTGAAGGTATTAATGGAGATCATTTGGAAGCATTCAGCGATTCTGATGATATCCGCAAAACATACCTTCCTTATACTTGTGAACAATGAGACTGAGATACTGCAGATCCCAAGCAGAGCGAAGTACAGCCAGCGTCCCACCGTCCATATAATGTAACTGAGCAAAGGGGGAAAGATCTAGAATCAGTGCGAGGAAAAAAGATTGTTCATGTTGGAAACATTAATATCCTGATTGCTGTGAAATCTCTGCATGGAGCAGGGTACAGCAACAGAGCCCAGGGAGTTCAGCTGGGAAATTCCACCATCCAGGATCTCGACCCAAAACCTCACCTATCCATGTTCTTCAGAGATGCTGCCTGACTCGCTGAGGTACTCCAGCACTTTGTGTCCAGCGTTGATAAAGTTAGAAAAGAAAAGATGGGAGAAGTGACGAGTGGTATGTAAACACCAGCATGCACCAGCTTAGTTGATCTTTAATCCTATGTCACCAGATGATTAAAGATAGTTGGAAGGTCGCCAATGAGGTAGATGGGAGGTCAGGATCGCTTTCCAGCTGGCGAGTGGATGGTTCAGTTGCCTGATAACTGCTGGGAAGAAAATGTCCCTGACTCTGCAGGTGTGCGTTTTCAAACCTCCATACAACTTGCCTGATGGGAGAGGGGAAAAGAGGGAGTGACCAGGGTGGGTGGTCCTTGATTATGCATTGTAAGGCAGCAACTCTACCGCTGCACCACCATGCCACCCTTGACAAGCTAGATTTACTCCAGTACTTTGTGTTGTACTCAAGGTTCCAGCATCCAGTGAGGTTAATTCCCGGGATGGTGGGAGTGTCATATGATGAAAGAATGGAGCGACTGGGCTTGTATTCACTGGAATTTAGAAGGATGAGAGGGCATCTTATAGACACATACAAAATTATTAAGGGATTGGACACGCGAGATGCAGGAAACATGTTCCCGATGTTGGGGGAGTCCGGAACCAGGGGCCACATTTTAAGAATAAGGGGTAGCCCATTTAGAACTGAGATGAGGAAAACCTTTTCACCCAGAGAGTTGTGGAATTCTTTGCCTCAGAAGGCAGTGCAGGCCGATTCACTGGATAAATTCAAAAGAGAGTTAGATAGAGTTCTTAGGGCTAGCGGAATCAAGAGATATGGGGACAAGGCAGGAACGGGGTACTAATTGTGGATGATCAGCCATGATCACATTGAATGGCAGTGCTGGCTCGAAGGGCTGAATGGCCTACTCCTGCACCTATTGTCTATCTATCTATGTATCTATGTATGTTTCAACAGTTCCTTGTGTCTCCACCCCTCATATTGAAAAGCAAGGCCAATCAAAACTTGAGCAAGTGAAAATTATACTTGTTATCGAAACTGGGCGCAGGGGTTTCCTGAGATTTGTTTTCAGGTGTTACTTTTGTAGTTGAAGTAAATGCTACTGTTGTTGACGATTCAGAATTAGATTTAGGTTCTGTTGAGAAAAGGAAATAAAAGTCAATTAAAGATAGACAAAACATGCTGGAGTAACTCAGCGGGACAGGCAGCATCTCTGGAGAGAAGGAATGGGTGAAGTTTCGGGTCTGACGATGGGTCTCGGGCGGAAACGTCACCCATTCCTTCCCTCCAGAATGCTGCCTGTCCCGCTGAGTTACTCCAGCATTTCAAGTTCAAGTTCACATTTATTGTCACGTGCACCAATAAAGGTACAGTGATATTTGAGTTATCATACAGCCATACAAGTTAAAAAGAATAACGCAATACACAATAATTTTAACAAAAACATCCACCACAGGGGAATCATCATTCGCAACTGTGATGGAAGGCAATAAAGTTCAGTCATCTTCCTCCTTTGTTCACCCGTGGTGGTCGGGGCCTTGAACCCTCAGCACTGCCTCTGCCGACGGGCCGATGTTCAAGCCCTCTCGTCGGGATGATGGAGACTCCAGCGTCGGGGCGGAACGGAAACACTCCGCGGAATGGATCTCCCGAATCGGCCTTTTCTAACTGGAGACCGCGGCTTCATGGTGTTAAAGTCCACAAGCCCCACGGTCGAAACATTAAAACATACATTTTAGAAACAGTAAAAATAACAAAAATGTTGAAATAACACACAGGATTTGGCGAGGCTGCCATCTCGGCGCCACCCAGTGACGAATCTATCTTCTCTACAGATTTTGTGTCTATCTTCGATTAAACCAGCATCTGCAGTTCTTTCCTACACAATAAAAGACAATTCCCTGTTTGCCGTTTCGTCATTATTCAAGATCCAGGGGCGTCATCTGTAAACTCCCAGGAGGGGTAAGAACAGAATTCGGCCAAACAGCATTGTGATCCCGGCATGGATCCCTTTGGTACATCATTTAGGGCAGCACGGTGGTACAGCTGTAGAATTGCTGCCTTACAGCGCCAGGGACCCGGGTTCGATCATGACCACGGGGGCCTTGTCTGTCTGGAGTTTGTAGATTCTCCCCGTGACCTGCGTGGGTTTTCTCTGAAAACTTCGGTTTCCTCCCACACTCCAAAACGTACAGGTTTACAGGTTAATTGGCTTGGTATAAATGTAAAACGTACCTTCAGATACTTGGAGATGAACGTTAAACCATGGATCAACGCCAGGTGCAGCAATTCCACATCTGTACCATCCTGTATCTCCAGAGTGAAGATGCTCCACAGTCACAGTAAATATTCCTTGTGCCTGGTTATCTGTGATTGACACTCTTCCGCTCCGTCCGTGTTGCCCATTTGTTTCCACTACAATTAAACACGCGATATCCCACCCGTCACACCAGTATTTAATGTGTGAGCGGTACCATGCTTTATAGTGACAATCGATTGTGATATCTTTTCCCACAACTCCTTCTACATATTTATTTCCCCACAGTGACAGTCCACCTGAAACTGAGAGGAAAAATCTTCAGAAAATGTACAGGACAAATCTACTTAACACAAATCTACTAGCCCCGCCGACCCCGACTCCACTGCCCGAGGACTCCTACCGTCGGGTCCGCGGACCCTCGCCACTGAACCTCCCTCCAGCAGCCCACAGCCGTCGCCTCACCTGCAGACTGGTCTGTGTACTGGGCCTGAAGCCTCCACGCTGCTCACTCCCACCCTCCTGGGTTTGACTCCACTGGGTCCTAGCGCTAGTCTGCCTAGTCCACAGTGTTAGTTCCACTGATACTTCACCATCCTTCTCCAACTATGGGACCCCTTCTCTTCCCCACCCACACTACAGCCCTCTCACCCCCTCACCACCCACCACCCGCCCACCACCCACCACCCCCCCACCACACATCGCCTCGTCCCCATTCCACCCACCTGCCTTCCTCCGGCCCCAACCCTCATCCCTGCCGGGTGTTCACCATCCCCCCCAACCTCCCCCTCTCTGACATCGAACGGTCTGTCCACAGCAGAGGTCTTACCTTTCTCCCCCTCCATCCCCACCTCAATGAGTTCCGCGCCCTCCATGACTTGGAACGCTTCTACCGTCGCCTTCGCCTCACAGCGCACTTCCATGGGAAGGAGTCCTCGCCCCCCACTGATGACCCCTTTTCCTGTCTCCAACGCACCCCCTCCTCGTGGAACCCCCCTCGTAGCCTTCCGGCTTTAGAACTCTTCATCAAAAACTGCCGCAGTGACATCAACCGCCTCAACTTCTCCACTCCCCGTCTCACTCCAATCTCTCCCCCCCTGAACGCACTGCCATCGACTCACTCCGCAACAACCTAGATTGGGTTATCAAACCCGCCGACAAGGGAGGTGTCGTGGTAGTCTGGCGCGTCGATCTCTACAAAGCTGAGGCCACGCGCCAACTCTCGGACACCTCCTCCTACATACCCCTGGACCATGACCCCACTGACGAGCACCAGGCCACCATCTCCAGCACCATCACCGACTTCATCCACTCCCACGCCCTGCCCGACCGAGCCTCCAACCTCATCGTTCCCCAGCCCCGCAAGGCCCGATTTTACCTTCTCCCCAAAATCCACAAACGTGACTGTCCCGGTAGACCCATTGTCTCTGCCTGTTCGTGCCCCACCGAACTCATCTCCGCCTACCTCGACTCCATCCTATCCCCCTTGGTTAAATCCCTCCCTACCTATGTTCAAGACACCTCAGACACTCTCCGTCATCTGCGCGCATTCCACTCTCTAGGCCCTCACCGCCTCATCTTCACCATGGACATCCAGTCATTGTACACCTCCATCCCCCACCAGGATGGTCTCGAAGCCCTCCGGTTTTTCCTCGACCGAAGAAGCAACCTATACCCGGCCACTGACACCCTCCTCCCACTAGTGGAGCTGGTCCTTGCCCTCAATAACTTCTCATTTGACTCCTCCCATTTCCTGCAAATACAAGGCGTAGCTATGGGCACACGCATGGGCCCCAGCTACGCCTGCCTGTTTGTCGGGTACGTAGAACAATCCTTGTTCAATACGTACCAGGGCCCCATCCCCGACTTCTACCTCCGCTACATCGATGACTGTTTTGGTGCCACCTCCTGCACCCACACACAACTGACTGACTTCAACCGCTTCACCACCAACTTCCATCCGGCACTCAAATACACCTGGACCATTTCCGACACTTCCCTACCATTCCTTGACCTCACTATCTCCATCGCAGGTGATAGACTTCATACCGACATCCACTACAAACCTACTGACTCCCATGGCTATCTGGACTACACTTCTTCCCACCCTGCTTCCTGTAAGGACTCCATCCCCCACTCTCAATTCCTCCGTCTACTCCGCATCTGCTCCCAGGATGAGGCGTTCCACACCAGGGCATCCGAAATGTCCTCATTCTTCAGGGAACGGGGGTTCCCCTCCTCCACCATAGATGAGGCTCGCACCAGGGTCTCTGCCATACCCCGCAACACTGCTCTCTCTCCCCATCCTCCCACTCACAACAAGGGCAGAGTCCCCCTATTCCTCACCTTTCATCCCACCTGCCGCCACATACAACAAGTGATCCTCCGTCAGTTTCGCCACCTCCAACGTGACCCCACCGTTCGCCACATCTTCCCATCTCCTCCCATGTCTGCCTTCCGCAAAGACCGCTCCCTCCGTAACTCCCTTGTCAATTCTTCCCTTCCCTCCTGTACCACCCCCTCCCCGGGTACTTTCCCTTGCAACCGCAAGAGATGCAACACTTGTCCCTTCACCTCCCCCCTCGATTCCATTCAAGGACCCAAGCAGTCGTTCCAGGTGCGACAGAGGTTCACCTGCATCTCCTCCAACCTCATCTATTGCATCCGCTGCTCTAGATGTCAGCTGATCTACATCGGTGAGACCAAGCGGAGGCTTGGCGATCGTTTCGCCGAACACCTCCGGTCGGTCCGCAATAACCTACCTGACCTCCCGGTGGCTCAGCACTTCAACTCCCCCTCCCATTCCGTATCTGACCTCTCTGTCCTGCGTCTCCTCCATGGGCACAGCGAGCAACACCGGAAATTGGAGGAAATGCACCGCATATTCCGCTTGGGCAGTCTACATCCTTGGGGCATGAACATTGAATTCTCCCAACTCTGCTAGCCGTTGCTGTCCCCTCCCCTTCATCAGCCCTCTGGTTGTGTCCTCCCATCCCCCAGCCCTCTGGCTCCTCCTCCGCCGCTTTTCCTTTTTTCCTTTCATCTCCCCACCTCCTATCAGTCTGAAGAAGGGTTTCGGCCCGAAACATTGCCTATTTCCTTCGCTCCATAGATGCTGCTGCACCCGCTGAGTTTCTCCAGCATTTTTGTGTACCTTCGATTTTCCAGCATCTGCAGTTCCTTCTTTAATACTTAACACAGCGTTTGATGGCTCACCCACTCTTCCCCTAACCAACGATAGGCCGAATGGTCCAACCCGTGTCTGGACATTCACTTACCCTTGAGTCAAACACAAAGTGCCGATGTAACTCAGCAGATCTGGCAGCATCTGTGGAGGGAATGGACACGTGACGTGTCGGGTTGGGACCCTTCTTCAGCCTGATTAAAATAGGGTGGGGAAAGCTGGAAGAGAGGTGGAGATGGGATAAAGCCTGGCAAGTGACAGGTGGAAGGTAGACACAAAATGCTGGAGTAACTCAGCAGGACAGGCAGCATAACAAGTGTTTGGTGGAGACAGCTGAGGGGGGAATTTTGATTTGTTCATGTAACCCTTCTAAGTTACTCCAGCACTTTGTTTCTATATTTGGTACAAACCAGCACCTGCAGTTCTTTGGTCCTAACTGTTTACACTAGTTGGGCAGCACAGTGGCACAGCAGAAGGGTGGCTTCCTTACAGCGCCAAAGATCCAGGATTGATCCTGTCTACAGGTGCTGTCTGTATGGAATTTGTACGTTCTCCCTGTGACCGCATGGGTTTCCCCTGGGTGCTCCAGTTTCCTCCCACAATCCAAAGATGAGTAGGTTTGTAAGTTAATTGGCTTCTGTAAATTACCCCAAGGGTGTAGGATAGAACTAGTCGCTGGTCGGCTTCGAAATGGTGGACCGAAGGGCCTGTTCCAGGCTGTATCTCTAAACTAACTAATTGTCATGTTGCATTTAATGAGCTGTGAGAATATTCTTCAATGTCCTTCTGTTCCTCCACACTCCCTCAACATCGATTTATTAATGTCTTTATTTTGATCTCTTTGTCAAATGTAATTCCTCTCACTTCTCTGGATTAAACTGTCTTTGCCACTTTTCTGCCCTACTGATTTGTCCATCCATATCCGCCCTGGGGTCAAAAGCCTTCTCCTCCCTGTCAACCATCCAGCTGACCATTACAGGCCACCAGCATAATCATGGACCAGTTTCATCCCAGTCACTCCTTCTTTACCTGTCTACTATTGGGCACGAGGTACAGAAACTGAACCCAATGCTCTAGATTCAAAGGCAGTTTTCTTCCCAACTGTTATCAGGCAACTGACCCATCCTCTCACTAGCTAGAGCGCAGTCCTGACCTCCTATTTACACCCTTGAACGATCAATAATTGGGCTTCATTGGACTAAACTAAACTAGTAAAGCAATAATCCTAGATTACCTGAAATGATCTGGTGAATGAAGACAGTCAATGTTGGCCTTCGCTCATGCATCTGAGCATCAGTAATAACATTTGAAAAAAATAACTTGGTCGCAAGAAATTATTAATATGGCATGCTGATGACTTTGACAAATATGCATGGTTGAAGTCCAAGAACAAGAAGGAAATGTCTACTTATTGCAAGATTAAGCCTCAGCCCAAGAGGAACTGAGACGTCAAACAATTTAATATCTGAACTTTAAATAAGAGGAAGTGTTGTAAAATGGAGACAATTGTTTTGGCATTATTGCTTGGCTGCTGTTAGTGAGTGCAAGCAAGCAATAAAACAATATTTTATAAATAGAAAGGGTCCCTTTGCACTTTGACACTGTTACTTTAGTTTAGTTTAGTTTAGTTTAAGGTAGAGCATGGAACCTGGCCCTTCGGCCCAACGTGTCCATGCTGACCTAGTATCTTACACACTTGGGATAATTTACATAGTCCATATTCCCTATTTATAGAGGCCAATTAACCCACAAACCTGTGCGTCTTTGGGATGTTGGAGGAAACCTGAGCACTGGGAGAAAACTCTTGCGGTCACAGGGAGAAAGTACAAACTCCGTACAGACAGACCCCTTAGTCAGGATCGAACCCAGGTCTTTGGTAACATGAAAAACAAAAAAATAATCAGGTGATCACGCCACATCTGTGGGGAGAGAGATAGAGTGAGGTTTTAGGATAACTATTTTTCTCGACACACCTGCTAAGTATTTCCAGCATATGTAAAGGAAGGAACTGCAGATGCTGGTTTACACCGAAGATAGACACAAAATGCTGGAGTAACTCAGAGGGACAGGCAGCATCTCTGGATAGAAGGTATGGGTCACGTTTCCGGTCGAGACTTTTCTTCAGTCTGACCCGCTGACTTACTCCAGCACTTTGTGACTATCTCGTACTTCCCGTAGAGTCGGGTCACATGAACGTCCAAATCAAGCTGTTACTTACCAGGCTGGGAATAAATGAGAAGGATTGTAATCCACATAGTTTTATCCACGGAGACCATGTTAGCACTGATCTGCTGCTCAGCTCTTAGTCCTCAGACTGAATGGTCTGACAAATATGACATGTATCAAGAATGAGGTAGCAGGGAACAGGAAGCCTGATTGTGAAACCAGAATGAGACTGCTGATAAAATCTGAAACTTTAGAATTTGAAGTTGTCTCAGTTAAATTCAACAAATTTAGTTCAGTTTACTTCAGTAAACAGGCCCTTCGGCCCACCGAGTCCGCGCCGATCAGCGATCCTCGCTTATTAACACTATCCTACACACACTAGGGACAATTTTTACATTTACCAAGTCAATTTACCTACATACCTGTACGTCTTTGGAGTGTAAAATAAAAGTAATCCAATTTTCCATGATTGATGAAAATAGTCCAGCCTTTTAATTTTAGTTTTTTTACTTTTAGAGATACAGTGTGGAAACAGGCCCTTCGGCCCACCGAGTCCGCACCGACCAGCAATCACCCCGTACACTAGCACTATCCTACACTTTAAAAACAGTTTACAATTTTTCTTACCAAAGTCAATCAACCTACAAACCTGTACGTCTTTGGGATGTGGAAGGAAACCGGAGCACCCGGAGGAAACCCATGCAGTCACAGGGAGAACGTACAAACTCTGCAGACAGCACCCGTAGTCAGGATCAACTATAGCTCTCTGGCGCTGTGAGGCAGCAGCTCTACCACTGCTCCACTGTCCCACCCCGAACAGTCAAGTCAAGCCAAATTTATTGTGATGTGCACAAAATACTGCGAGACACGGGTACAATGAAAATCTTACTTACAGCAGCATCACAAGCAAATAACAATACAAAAAGCTAAATTCAACATAAATTCACTCTTGGTGTTGTAAATGTCACAGCAATTAATTGCATGCTTACTGCAGGTACAGCTCTATGGAATGCCAGTAAACCAGACTACATAAAGCTTGGATAGACATAAAATGCTGGAGTAACTTAGCAGGACAGGCAGCAACTCTGGAGGGAAGGAATCTCCAGAGATGCTGCCTGTCCTGCTGAGTTACTCCAGCATTTTGCGTCTGTCTTTGATTTAAACCAGCATCTGCAGTTCCTTCTTATACATAAAGCTTGGATTATATTTACCTCTTGGTTGAAGGCCTGTGCTAACGATCCTTCTCATATTCAAGACAGTCTCCCATGTATTATTCTATCATCACACTGTCTCATCCCATCTGTTACTGAAATGCATATCCGGTGTGTTGGCTGTTCCAATGGTCTCTCGTGTAAGTTATCATCCAAATATCAGAATGCACACTAAACTGCACTCGGTAAACTCATTTACAGAGTGATACAGCGTGGAAAAGGCCCAGCGGATCACCGAGTCCACACCGACCACTTTCGCATCCACTCCCTACACACAAGGGTCAATTTGCAGAGGGCCAATTAACCTACAAACCCACACCTCTTTGGGATGTGGGAGGAAATCCGCGCACCCGGAGGAAACGAACATGGTCACACGGAGAACGTGCGAACTCCACACAGACAGCACCCAAGGGCAGGTTCGAACCCAGGATTCAGATGCTGTGAGGCAGCGGCTCTACCTGCTGTGCCAACGTGTGATTGTCTGAAATATCCTTCAACTTACCTTGCAGGCAAGAACAAGGATTGAACCCTGGTTAGCAGCATGGGAGCTGCATGCTTGCAAACTGGCAAGCAAACTACAGAGTTAAGTCTATGGTACTTCCCCCCGATGGTTTTTCAAGCCGACTGTGAACATCCTTCCTTGTGTGTTGGTGGGAAGGGCTCCCCAGTCAGAACCTTTTTGCGTTGCATTGTGTTGCACAACCACAGAGCTACACAAGGCACCTGTGCTCTGGACAAAACTGTTATCCATCTACTTCTGGAGTGTGCAATTGGCAAGAAAACTTTATTGATACAGCATGGAAAAAGGCTCTTCGGCCCACTGAGACCGTGCCAACCAGTGTTCACCCCATATACCATTTACTGTGCAAATTAACCTACAAACCTGTATGTCTTTGGAATGTGGGAGGAAACCGGAGCACCCAGAGAAAACCCATGCGGACACAGGGAGAACATACAAACTCCATACAGACAGCACCCGAAGTCAGCATCGTACCTGGGTCTCAGGCGCTGTAAGACAGCAACTCTACCGCTGTGCCACTGTGTTCTACCTGAAACCCACTGTCCTGCCAGTGCAAGGTGCTCTGAGAATATGAGAACATTCTTATAGTCTACATGTTCTTACTGAATACTTGAGAACCAGAGGACATAGGTTTAAGGTGAGGGGGAAACATTTAATAGGAACCTGAGGGAATCTGGACAGGATAGGTTTACAGAGATATGGGCCAAATTTCTTTAGTCAGAGGGTGGTGAATTTGTGGAATTTATTTCAACAGACGACTGTGGAAGCCATGTCAATGAATATTTGTTAGGCAGAGATTGACAGATTCCTGATTAGTGGGGGTGTCAGGGGTTATGGGGAGAAGGCAGGAGAAGATAGATCAGCCATGATTGAATGGCGGACTTGATGGGCCGAAAGGCCTAATTCTGCACTTAGAACTTATGAACTAGTGAACATTGTATGTTTAAGAAGGAACTGCAGATGCTGGAAAATCGAAGGTACACAAAAATGCTGGAGAAACTCAGCGGGTGCAGCAGCATCTATGGAACGAAGGAAACAGGCAACATTTCGGGTCTGAAGAAGGATTTCGGCCCGGAACGTTGCCTATTTCCTTCGCTCCATAGATGCTGCTGCACCCGTTGGGTTTCTCCAGCATTTTTGTGTAACATTGTATGTTTGTGGGTTTCTGAGTCAAATTCTGAGAAAAGTAACACCAGTCTGGTAGGGTCGTGACCTGAAATGTCATCTGTCCATTTCCTTTCACAGATGCTGTTTGACCAACTGAAGTGTTTTTTTTGTGTTTTGCTCAACTGCTCATATTAACAGGAAGCACGTTAACCACAGCAAGATGCAGCTCACTCTCAATGTTTCATTCCATCGCACGTTGGCCTTTGATGTGCTTGTACATTGATTGGAAATGTGTTCAAAACAAATAAATGTGCATTGTAGGGTGAACAAATTAATGAACAAATATGTCAGGCCCCATTCGGTCCTTCATAACGACACCATGCATTGAAATAATAGCTTATCCTTCATCATGTCAATATCCAGTACTAGTTCTATTTCCATAGATCCTTTAATATCTAAGAAACAATTGTTCCCAGGCTAGATTGCATTGGAGTCATAGAGTCATACAACGCAGAAACAGGCCCTTCGGCCCAACTTACCCCTCCTCACTGCATCTGGACAATTGAGCCAAGGAAAACCTCATCCCTTCACCTGCACTCTCCTGCTCAGTAAGAACTTTGCATATTTCGAACGGAGTACCTCTAGAGGTGAGAAGACATTCTGTAGCAATGCTGCTAAGACCAGCATTTTCAATCGAACTTTCTTCAGTTACAGAAATTTTTGTGGGGTAGTTTCTGTGGTCATGATGGTTGAATCTTTTTGGTTACAGATCTCACCCAGATATTTGCAGTTCAGGCATTGATGTACTCTACCAGTTGGCACTGAGGTGCTCGTAGGTCGTGTGCTCATGTACTGGGGAGGGACGTTGTAGACGGGAACATTTCACGTGGACTCTGGGCTTGTTTTCAGAAAAAAATATTTTAATTACAAATTGGCCAACTTTGGTTACACATGTCCTGTGGCAGATGCCCTCAGATACAAAGCATTCAGTGCATTTCATACAACCACATCTACATTACCTTCCTCCCCTACCTCTACCTTGCATTCTCAGTGAGTACAAAAGATAAACGAATTCATGTATATTGCTCTATTGTGCTGCTGCAAGTATATACTGTATGACAATAAAACACACTTGACTTACTTCTTGCACTATAATAGGCTATAAAAGCTATGAATAGTTCTGCAGTTCCACGCTGTTACTTCCCTCCCTCTCCCCATTTCCCCATGGCTAGGCAGTATCTAGGGACGGGCTCACGTAAGATCATTTTATTTGCAACTGGTCACTGAGGCAGGTAAAATCCAGTCTTGACTAAGTTTCAGAGGCCCCTTACCCAGGCTTGAGGATCATTTTACATCTTGGGCTTATCTACCTTATCCACTTGAACCCATTTTCTTGCTTTATCCATAGCCCCTTAACGGACTTGAACCCACAATATTTTGGCCTGGAGACAATGGGTTGAGGTGTGCTTAGGCTGACCCTCGCAAAGAATGATGATGGGAGGGTTGGGGCATTTGTGGGTGGGTATTATCGGAATGAGAAGCAGTCCCATTTTATCATTTGTATGCATGATCTAGGCTCATTCATTATACTGGCGGATGCAAGAGATTGGTGATGGGAGTGGAATTCATAAGGTCATTAGTGATAGGAGCAGGCAATTTGGCCCATCAAGGCTACTCCGCCATTGAATCATCGCTGATTTACCTCTCCCTCCTAACACCACTCTCATGCCTTCTCCCCATCAGCCCTGACACCTGATGAATTGAACAAAACCGCTCAGAAAGAGCTTCACAAAGTATAGCTATAAAAAGATGCCAGTTTATACCAAAGACAAACCCAAAATGCTGGAGTAACTCAGATGGTCAAGAAACATCTCTGGCGAAAATGGATTGGTACCATTTTGGGTCAGGACCTTTCTACAGACCATCTGAAGAAGGGTCCCAACCTCATAGGCCACCTGTCCATTTTCTCCAGAGATGCTGCCTGACCTGCTGAGGTACTCCAGCATTTTGTGTCCATCTTTGACAAAGTATAAAGCAGATTAACGCAGTGTCATCTGAACAGAGTGGTAAATCAAGTATTGCCAAAAACTCACACCAAATTAAAAATCTCTCCTAAGAAACAACAGAGGCATAGATTGATTCGGGGTTCTCTGGAGTCCCAGGAGAGTGGGGTTTCCGAGTGCCCTTTGGGTAGTTGCGATGAAAATTGACATCTGCGTAGACGACAGCGTTTTCAGCCACATGTTGCCTTGATCTCGACTTCCTTTGACAATTCACCACTGCATACGTGCGTTCACCTTCATTGTTATCCAAATGGTCATCTGCCCTGATCTTTGCAAGTTGCTGCAGATTTGCATCAACGTGGTTTCCTTCCAACACTGCTATTTCCTAAAATGTAACAAAATCAAATTTTACGACCTAATAGATTTGAAAGGTCCTCAACAGATGTCTATTACAAAGTAGGTCTCGAACTGTTCAGTGTACAGAACAAGCCATGGCTGCTGTTTACAACACAAAGATAGCACAGCACGGTGGAGCAGCGGTAGAGTTGCTGCCTGACAGCGTCTACAACAGGTTTGTAGGTTAATTGGTTTGGCATAATTGCAAATTGCCCCTAGTGTGTGTAGGAGAGTGTTAGTGTGCGGGGGTCACCGGTCGGCGTGGACACTGTGGGCCGAAGATCCTGTTTCTGCGATGGATCTCTTAGCTGGAGTGGACTGGTGTTGGTAAATGGCCTGTGTAAACACAGATAATTCAATATTATATATTCTTCATCACTCAGAGAATTTATATTTCACATTTTTACCTGGATTTCATTGTTGTCTTCACCTTGTGATGTATTGCAATTGGATTCTGGAAAATATGTTGTCGATAGAGCCATATCAGGAACAGGTTTGAACATCATTCATTCATATATTTCATTCATTTGTTCTTTGTACCTTCTATATCGCTCGTTTCCCTTTCCCCTGACTCTCAGTCTGAAGAAGGGTCTCGACTCGAAACGTCAACTATTCCTTTTCGGCAGTGATGCACCCTGACCCGCTGAATTGCTAGAGCATTTTGTGTTTATCTTCAGTATAAACCAGCATCTGCAGTTCCTTCCAACACACTGAAACATCTACGTGTTGTGTGCAAGACCTTATATTTAGGAGAACCCCAAAAGTACTGCAGTATATTTGCACGAACGGAGCAAGAATCTGCCCTGTTTTCTGGTTACTGTACATATTGTTCACAGTGGATCATATTCCCTGTGCTCTACCCATCCCTCCCGAAAGCTGCCTAAACCTACCTGATCTCCCGGTTGCTCAACACTTTAACTACCACTCTCATTCCCACACTAACCTTTCTGTCCTGGGCCTCCTCCATTGTCAGAGTGAGGCCCAGCGCAATTTGGAGGAACAGCACCTCATATTTCACTTGGGCAATTACACCCCAGTGGTATGAACATTGACTTCTCTAACTTCAAGTAGCCATTGGTTTCCCTCTCTCTCCATCCCCTCCCCATTCCCAATTCTTTGACCAGTCTTACTGTCTCCGACTACATTTTATCTGTGTACTACCTACTCCCTGACATCAGTCTGAAAAAGGGTCTTGACCTGAAACGTTCCTTCTCTCCAGAGATGCTGCTTGTTCCGCTGAGTTACTCCACCATTTTGTGTCCTTACCTTATCTGCTCCAGCAGGTTTTCATCAGCTCATAAGTGATAGGAGCAGAATTATGCTATTCGGCCCATCCATCTACTCCGCCATTCAATCATGGCTGATCTATCTCTCCCTCCTAATCTCTTTCTCATGCCTTCTCTCCACAATCCAGTACTAATCAAGAACCTATCTATCCATCTATGCCTTAAAAATATCTATTGACGGCCTCCACGGCCTTCTGTGGCAAAAAATTCCACACCCTCTGACAAAAGAAATTCTTCCTCATCTCCATCCTAAAGGAATGTACTTTAATTCTGAGGTTATGACCTCTGGTCCTAGACTGTCCCACTAGTGGAAACATCCATTCTACATCCACTGTATCCAGGCCGTTCACTATTTGATGTTTCAATGAGGTTCCCTCCTCTTTTCCCTCTTACCCTGTTGTAATAGGTCTTGGATCTGAAATGGATCGGGCCTGTGGACTTTAACATCGTGAAGCCCGCGGTCTCTGGTAAGAGTCCCATGGGCTCGGGAGATCCATGCAGCGGAGAGAGTTTCAACCGCCCCTATGCAGGAGTTTCGATCACCTCAACGGGGACTTCGATCACCGGCTGCGGAGGCTTTGATTGCCCCGACTGTGGATGGTTTGACTGCCCCGACCACGGGAGAACAAAGAGGAAGAAGCTTGAACTTTATTGCCTTCCATCACAGTGAGGAATATGGAATCCACTGTGATGGATGTTGATGTTAACTTTTATATGGTTGTGAGTCTTGTTGCTTTTCACTTAGTATGGCTGTATGGTAACTCAAATTTCACTGTACCTTAATTGGTACATGTGACAGTAAACTGACCTTGAAACCTTGAAGATGATTAAGCATCATACGACAGAGGAAAGACACTGAAAACTGGGGTAACAGTGGGTCAGACAGCATCTCTGGAGAAAAGGAATAGGTGATGTTTTAGGTCGAGACCCTTCATCCGACAGAGTCAGGGTAAAGGGGACCCAGACTCACTACTACAGAGGAATATGGGTGATTGGCTGTTTATTGAGCAGGACGAAGGTAAATAGATCGACTGGTGTTGGCTTTTTAAAAATCGATATAAGTGACCTAGACTTGGACTTGCAAGTCACAAGTTTGAAATGTGCTGATGATGCAAAACGAAATAGCATTGTGAACTGCAATCCAGGATGTTGTTGAGTTTCGGGAGTACATAGACTTGGTGGCGGAGTGGACAGACATATGGCAGAAGGTAGACATAAAAAGCTGGAGTTATTCAGCGGGTCAGACAGCATCTGTGGAGAAAAGGAATAGATTATATTTTGGGTTGAGACCCTTCAGACTGAGAGTCAGGGGAAAGGGAAACGAGAGATATAGACGGTGATATAGAGAGATATAGAACAAATGAATAGATACATAGATACATAGAAAATAGGTGCAGGAGTAGGCCATTCGGCCCTTCGAGCCTGCACCGCCATTCAATATGATCATGGCTGATCATCCAACTCAGTATTCCGTACCTGCCTTCTCTCCATACCCCCTGATCCCCTTAGCCACAAGGGCCACATCTAACTCCCTCTTAAATATAGCCAATGAACTGGCCTCAACTACCCTCTGTGGCAGAGAGTTCCAGAGATTCACCACTCTCTGTGTGAAAAAGTTTTTCCTCATCTCGGTCTTAAAGGATTTCCCCCTTATCCTTAAGCTGTGACCCCTTGTCCTGGACTTCCCCAACATCGGGAACAATCTTCCTGCATCTAGCCTGTCCAACCCCATAAGAATTTTGTACGTTTCTATAAGATCCCCTCTCAATCTCCTAAATTCTAGCGAGTATAAGCCAAGTCTATCCAGTCTTTCTTCATATGAAAGTCCTGACATCCCAGGAATCAGTCTGGTGAACCTTCTCAGCACTCCCTCTATGGCTATAATGTCCTTCCTCAGATTTGGAGACCAAAACTGTACGCAATACTCCAGGTGTGGTCTCACCAAGACCCTGTACAACTGCAGTAGAACCTCCCTGCTCCTATACTCAAATCCTCTTGCTATGAAAGCCAACATACCATTCGCTTTCTTCACTGCCTGCTGCACCTGCATGCCTACTTTCAATGACTGGTGTACCATGACACCCAGGTCTCGCTGCATCACCCCATTTCCTAATCGGCCACCATTTAGATAATAGTCTGCCTTCCCGTTTTTGCCACCAAAGTGGATAACCTCACATTTATCCACATTATACTGCATCTGCCAAACATTTGCCCACTCACCCAGCCTATCCAAGTCACCTTGCAGTCTCCTAGCACCCTCCTCACAGCTAACACTGCCCCCCACCTTAGTGTCATCCGCAAACTTGGAGATGTTGCTTTCAATTCCCTCATCCAGCTCATTAATATAATTGTAAATAGCTGGGGTCTAGATGAAAAAAACTATTGTTAGCTGTGGTTTTGGTTAAAACCATGTTAGCTGTGGGCTGGATAAAAACATTTGTTAGCTGTGGTCTAGGTGAAACCAGCATCTGCAATTCCTTCCTAGACATATGGCAGATTCTTTTATTGCAGAGAAATGAGGTGATAAATTTTGAATACTTAGGGGCAATATAGAATAGTCTGAAGAAGGGTCTCGACCCGAAACATCACCCATTCCTTCTCTCTGCCTGTCCCTCTGAGTTACGTCAGCATTTTGTGTCTATCTTCGGTTTAAACCAGCATCTGCAGTTCCTTCCCACACAGATACTATTTGAAGAACGGTTGTGACCATCGGGTGGCGACGCGAGCCGGCAGCCTCGCTAGCAGCTGTCCGTCCTTTCGACTTTTTTGTTTTTAGTGTGATTTAGTGTATTTATGTGTGGGGGTGGGGGGGGGGGGTGGGGAGGTTGGGGCGCGGAATAGGGGGGAAACCGTTTTTCAGTCACTTATCTCGGTGGAATGTGACTTTTCTCCTAGTCGCATTTTCACCCTCCCTCATGGGCTAACAGCTTAGATTGGAGCGGCCTCCCCCGGAGTTGGGCCCAGAGCTTCAGCAGCGGGCGCAGTGCGGACTTTCCATCGCGGAGCCGGGCGATCCCTTGCCGGGGATCACCAGAAGAAGTGCTCCAATCTCTGGCCCGCGGATTATAACATCCTGAAGCCGCGGTCTGCGGAGCTTCTAGCGGAGTCTGGGATCCCTCGCCGGGGATCGCCGGAGAAGAGCTCCGACCGCCGGCCTGCGGCATATAACATCCGGTAGGAAGCGGCCGATTCGGGACCTCCAAGCCGCGGAGTGTCCGTCTGTCCCGACGTCGGAGTTTCGAGCATCCTGAAGAGAGGGCCTGTACATCGGGCCGTCCGTAGTGGCGGCTGCATGGCCCCGACCACGGATGAACAAAGGAGGAGGACTGACTGAACGTTATTGCCTTCCATCACAGTGAAGAATGTTGATTCCACTGTGGTGGATGTTCAAGTTGTATTCTATTGTGTATTGTGCTCTTTTTGATTGTGTGGCTGCATGGAAAATAACATTTAACTGTACCATAATTGATGCGTGTGGCAATAAATGTGAACTTGAACTTGAACTTGACCCTAAATGTCACCTATTCATTCCCTGCACAGATGTAGCCTAACCCGTTAAGTTACTCTAGCACTCTGTGGCCGCAGCTCAGCCCTGAGTGCAGTCCAAGGTGTTTTTTTATTATTATACAAATACTTTTATTCAAAAAATAAAAACAAACATACAGAGTATTAACACAATCCAAGACTGCCCATGTTGACAATTTACAAACAAACGATCATCAAATGAGTATATCGCCATCTTTGTCAACAAAACACTCTACCTCCCGCGGCGACCAGCGTTCACGGAAGGCCTAAGTCCTCGTGGATACCGCGTGTTCCCAAGCCAATTAACCAATTTACCGAGCCAATTAACCTACAAACCTCTACGTTTTTGGAGTGTCGGAGAAAACCGAAGAACTTGGAGAAAATCCACGTGGTCACGGGGAAAATGTACAAATTTCGTACAGACAGCACCAATAGTCAGGATCGAACCAGGGTCTCAGATCCCTCGGGGCATACACTGTGCCACCGTGTCGCCCCGAGAGATCAGAGGGGCATTTACTGAGGATGCGTTATCACAAGGGAAAGACAATTCTGAGCATTGTTGATGTAATTTAGGAACATTTTATCCCCTGGGTAAAAGATGTCCCACACATCAGCTTCAGTGCTGTCCTGACCTCTCATCTACCTCATTGGAAATCTTTGAGATGTTTTTAATCGAACCTCAGTGATATAGAGCCATAAAGAATTATGTTATGTTATCCCGTTTTCTCATCTCGAAAAGCTCGGGGCAATTTGCAGAAGCCAATTAACCTACAAACCCACACGTCTTTGGGATGTGGGTGGAAACCAGAGCACCTGGAGGAAACGTGGTCGCAGGGAGAATGTAAAGACTGCACACAGACAGCACCCGAGGTCAGGATCGAACCTGGGTCTCTGGCGCTGTGAGGCAGCAGCTCTACCAGCTGTCCCACCCTTGTTGATGTTGATGGGGTTTGATGAAGAAGGATGCATAGCGATTGGTGTTTAGTATTAACGTTGAAGTGGACTAGTGGGGCTGAATGGCCTGTGTTATGCTACATAATATTAGTTTATATATTCTCAAACATTCAGACAATTCACACTTCACATCCTTACCTGGGTTTCATTGTTATCTTCTCTGTGAGATCTCTTGCCTTTCGATTCTAGAAAATACATCATTATTGAAAGGACCACATCAGAAACATATTTAAACTCATGTTCATAAGTTCACGTGATAGGAGCAGAATTAGCCCATTTGGCCCATCCAGTCTACTCCACCATTCAATCATGGCTGACCTATCTTTCCCTCTCAACCCTTTTCTCCTCCCTTCTTCCCATAAACTCTGGCATCCGTACTAATCAAGAATCTATCAATTTCCGCATTAAAAATATTCATTGATTTGGCCTCCACAGCCTTCTGTGGCAATGAATTCCACAGATTCACCATCCTCTGACTAAAGAAATTCCTCCTCATCCCCTTTCTAAATTACGTCCTTTTATTCTGGGGCTGTGGCCTCTGGTCCTAAATCTCCTAGTGGAAACATCCTCTTCACATCCATTCTCTCCAGGCCATGTGTTGTACACAAACCTTATATATTTATTAGAATCTATGCTAAGCTAGAAACTAATTTTTGTGTCAGTTTTAGTTCTACTTTTACTTTTATGTTTAGAGTTACAGTGCGGAAACAGGCCCTTTGGCCCACCGAGTCTGTGCCGACCAACAATCACCCATACACTAGTTCTATCTTACACACTAGAGCCAATTTACAGAAGTCAAATAACCTAGTATGTTAGTTTAGTTTATTGTCACATGTAACATAGTTAACCATATAACCAATGAGTTAACCATATAACCAATTAACAAAGGTAGACAAAAATGCTGGAGAAACTCAGCGGGTGACGCAGCAAAGGAAATAGGCAACGTTTTGGGCCTAAACCCTTCTTCAGACTGAAGAAGGGTCTCGACCCGAAACGTCGCCTATTTCCTTCGCTCTATAGATGCTGCCTCACCCGCTGAGTTTCACCAACATTTTTGTCTACCTTTGATTTTCCAGCATCTGCAGTTCCTTCTTAACCATTTAAAAATATAAAGATATGGTCATTGGGGTTATATTAAAACCTACAAACCAGCACGTATTTGGAATATGGGAGGAAACCCACGTGATTAGAGGGATAACGTACAAACTCAGTGCAGACAGCACCCATTGCCAGGATCAAACCTGGGTCTCTGTAGCTGTAAGGCAGCAACTCTACCGCTATGCCACTGTGCCTTCCATTTGGCATTTGTATTTTTCCTTGATTTAAACATCTCCATCAGATCACTTTGCAACCTTCTCTGTTCTCAGGAGATCAATTATCCACCGGACTAAAGTCCTTCATTCCTAAGTTACTTTTTCTAAATCCCTTCTGGACCTCTCTAACAATTTCACAACCTTCCTAAAGTGGTGACTACAATTGTGACCAAACTCATTTTTTATAAATGGAGGTACACGAGACCTGTAGATGCTCGAATCTGAAGCAAGAAGGTATCCTGGTGCAGTCTAGACCCAAAATGTTGACAATTTATTTCAGCTTGTAGACTCCGCTTAACGCATTGAGTGCCTTGAGCAGTTTTTTGGCTCTTGCATGTTTCATAAAGTTTCATAAAAACTCATATTCTATGTATCAGAGTTAATTCATTTTTTCAACCAGATTCCCAATCTGCTCAGGAACTTTCAAGGAACTTGGCTATTAAACATTCTGCAGAAGCCTTGTTTTTGTACCTTCCAGTTTATATTGCCACTTGCAATACTGACCATAAAATAAGTCTGAAGAAGGGTCTCGACCCGAAACGTCGCCGATTCCTTCGCTCCATAGATGCTGCCTCACCCGCTGAGTTTCTCCTGCATTTTTGTCCATCTTCGATTTTGCCAGCATCTGCAGTTCTTTCTTAAACATAATGTAATGCGTTACATTTTTTATTATTACATTTTATTGGCCAAACAACAAACGTATGAAGCAACTTAGAAAAAATAGGAAGGAACAATTGTTTGTTAATGTTATATAGTGTGGACGTGTTGATCACAAAATTGTTCTCATTATCTTGCTTAGATAAAGATCAAATTTAATAAGTAAGTAAGTTTATTGACCAAGTATTCACATGCAAGGAATTTGCCTTGGTGCTCTGCCCACAAGTAACAACATGACATACAGTAACAGTTACGAATGACTCAGAAAACACTAAACATTAATAATAATAAAACATTAATGATAAAACACCATTGATCAAGCATGTGAACCAACAAAATACCAGATCAAAGGGAGGATACAGATTTTTGGCTGTTGAGTAGAGCAACTACTCGTGGATAAAAACTGTTTTTATGTCTGGCTGTGGCAGCTTTGACAATCCGGAGTCGCCTTCCAGAGGGAAGTGATTCAAAGAGTTTGTGGCCAGGGTGAGCGGGGTCAGAGATGATCTTGCCCACTCGCTTCGTGACCCTTGCAGTGTACAGTTCATCAATGGAGGGAAGGTTGCAACCAATAACCTTCTCTGCTGATCGGACGATTCGCTGCAGCCTCCAGGTGTCGTGCTTGGTGGCTGAGCCAAACCAGACCATGATGGAGAAGGTGAGAACAGACTCTACGATGGCCGTGTAGAATTGGACCATCATTGCCTGTGGCAGATTGTGCTTCCTCAGCTGCCGTAGGAAGTACATCCTCTGTTGTGCCTTTTTGACTGTGGAGTCGATGGTCGCCCCCCACTTAAGGTCCTTGGAGATGATGGTTCCCAGGAACTTAAAAGACTCCAGATGTGACTGTGGTGTTGTTGATGGTGAGTGGGGTGAGGGGAGGGGGAGCTCTCCTAAAGTCTACAAGCAATTCCACTGTCTTAAGAGCATTGAGCTCTAGGTTGTTGCGACGGCACCAGGACGCCAGCTGTGATACTTCCTGTCTGTAGGGAGATTCCTCCCCATCCTGGATCAGTCCAATCAGGGTTGAGTCGTCCGCAAACTTCAGAAGCTTGACAGAGGTGTCTGTAGAGGTGCAGTCGTTGGTGTAGAGAGAGTAGAGGAGAGGAGAGAGTACGCAGCCTTGCGGTGCTCCTATGCTGAGCATTTGCGGGTCCGAGATGTGTTTTCCCAGCCTCACATGCTGCTTCCTGTCTGTCAGGAAGCTGGTGATCCATCGACAGATGGGGTTCAGGCACAGTCAACTCAGAAAGTTTGGAGTGTAGTAGCTCTGGCGCAATGGTGTAGAATACAGAGCTAAAATCAACAAACAGGATCCTCGCATAGGTCCCCTGGCGGTCTAGGTGCTGTAGGATGAAGTGCAGGTCCAGGTTGACTGCATCATCCACAGATCTATTGGCCCGATATGCAAACTGCAGAGAATCCAGAAGGGAGTTTGTGATATTTTTCAGCTTGGCCAGCACAAGCCTTTCGAATGTCTTCATGACTTCAGAGGTCTTGACTTTGCAAAACTGTGTTCTTCTTGGAAGTCAATTGTTGAGCAATGTGTCAAGTTAATTAATGCTCTATCTGTGGTGAGGCAAACACAACTGCTTGCTCTTTTTGTCAACCAGCTTTTGCAGTTAATTTTGTCTATTTGTTCTCCAGGTATGCTGTCTATCCCACTGAGTTACTCCAGCACTTTGTGTCTTTTGTGTAAACCAGTATCTTCGGTTCCTTGTTTCTACATTTTGACGGGTCTGAAGAAGGGCCCCGACCCGAAACATCACCTATCTATGGTATAGATTCTATAGATGCACTGCATTGAGCCATCTATACCTCACGATGCCTCAAGAAAGCAGACAACATAATTAAGGACCTTTTTCACCCCAGCCGACCCCTCTTCTCCCCTCTCCCATCCAGGCAGAAGATATAAAAGCTTGAAATTCTACTCCACCAATTTCAGGAACAGCTTCTTCAAACCTGTTGGAAATGAACATGAGGGTGTGATGTAAGAGACTTTTAGATAAGTACATAGAGGTGCAGGGCTGGAAGGATATGGATTATGTGCAGCCAGATAAGGGTTTGTTCAGGTCAAGCCCTATCAGAGGGGGGGGGGGGGCAATGAGTGCCATTTGGCATGGGCCTCATGCCTGTCTGCTTCAAAGGGATCTTGATTTGGGGACATCTAAAATTGAGGGGCTTCTGCTTGAAATTCTGAAATTAAAATTGGCCTGGGCCTCAGTTCATCTATGAGATGGCCTGGTTCCTGGCATTATGTTTGGCAGGGACATTATTGGCCCGAGGGCTTGTTCCTGTCATGTTTAGTTTAGTTACAGCATGGAAACATGCCCTTTGCCCCACTAAGTTCGCTCTGACCAGCAATCACCCATACACTAGTTCTATCGTGCACACTAGGTACAATTTAAGAAGCCAATTAACCTGCACGTCTTTGGAATGTGGGAGGAAACCAGAGCACCCAGAGAAAACCCACGTGGTCCCTGGGAGAACGTACAATCTCCGTAGTCAGGATTGATCCCAGGTGTCTGGCAGCAACTCTACCGCTGTGTCACTGTGCCACCCTGCCTCAAGATAGCAGCCAACTTAATAAAGGACCTTTTTCACCACAGTCATCCCCTCCAATCCCTCTTTTGTCCATGATAACAATCAAGCATATATTGGCACTTTGCACAAGGACTAGACTATATCAAAAATGTTTTTAGCACTAATTGTTAATTTACATTTTGAAGGTTTTTGTTAGTTAATTAGCTAGTTAAGTTTATTGTCACACGTAACTCGCTCAGCTCTTCCTCTTCATTGCAAAATAACGTTTAAGTAGAAACGTTATGAGGAACATAAATGAGGAAGAATTCAGCAAGACATTGGGTATGAAACCTCACTGATCTTGCATATTAACTCTCGAGTTTCAAATTTTCTCAGCACATTTCAAACAAAAAATTAATGTTCTTAGAGTAATGAAAATGGTGAAAAGAGTCAAAAACCTGGCACGAGTGAGGAATATTTGGTAATACGGTCATCAGGCATAAGTGATACGGCCCATCAAGTCTACCCCACCATTCAATCATGGCTCATCTATCTCTCCCTCCTAACCCCATTCTCCTGCCTTCTCCACATAACCCCTATGATTGCAGCAGGATCTGGATCGATTGACCTGGGGGGCGGAGCATCGGTTGATGGAATTTAATACAGAGAAGAGTTAGGTGTTGCATTTTGGGACGTCGAACAAGGGCAGGACCTACAGAGTAAATGGCAGGCCTCTGGGTAGTGTTGTGGAGCTATATCACTTTTAAATACAGACCAGAACATTTTAGCAAAGACTTTAGCAAGAAGATTAAGCAAATATATTAGTAAATTGATAAACCCTGATCAAACGGACATTCATTTAATAATTTGAGACGCCTGTTTAATATAATGTACTCACATAAAACGGAGGAAGAAGATATATCAATTGTTTCTCTGGACGCAGAGAAAGCATTTGATCAGGTAGAGTGGCAGTATTTATATAAAGTACTGCAAAAATTTAATATGGGAAAGAATTTTATTGCTTCGGTAAAATTATTATATGATAAACCGATGGCAAGAATGTTAACCAATAATATGTTATCTCCAAAATTTCAATTATCAAGGGGCAATAGGCAGGGATGTGCGTTATCACCCCTGCTATTTGCCCTTATGATAGAGCCCTTGGCTGAAAGTATAAGAATTCATCCGAATATCCAGGGTTACAATACTAGGGACTCAAATAATAAAATTTCATTATATGCAGACGATATACTTCTATATATTACAAATTCACAAACGAGCATACCAAATTTATTAAATTTAATAGAGGAATTTGGGTCCTTTTCTGGATATAGAATAAACTGGAATAAAAGTGAAATCATGATGTTAAAACCTCAAGAATCTACACACTTATTGAAGTTCCCCTTTAAAATTGTAACAGAAAAATTTAAATATTTGGGTATTCAAATTACTAGAAAATATAAAGCATTATTCAATGCTAATTTTATGCCTTTATTAAATAAACTCAATACGCTGATTAAATTTTGGAAAACCCATTATCATTAATAGGTGTAATTACGCTATATACGCTATAGAATAAACGCTATAAAAATGATCTTTCTACCACAATTATTATACCTATTTCAATCTATACCATTATATATATCAAAATATATATTTTTTAAATTAGACTCTAATATTACTAATTTTATTTGGGATTATAGATCACACAGAATAAAAAAAAAATACTTATGTAAACCAAAAGATGTCGGGGGACTTTCAGTCCTGAATTTTTTGTATTACTATTGGGCAGTGCATATTAAGAATATAATTTACTGGTTGGACAGTTCTACCCAACAGACAGAATGGATAAAAATGGAGAAAGAGGATTATTTTCCTTGTAATATAGGAACGATCCTCTTCTCCCCGAAAAAACTGAACAACACAATATATAAGAAGAACCCAATTATACACGATACAATAAGAATTTGGGAACAAATAAAATTATCTCTAAAATGAAGAAATTTATCATTGTTAATGTCAATAGCGAATAATCCTTTATTTAAACCATCTCTTATTGATAAAACATATAACCAATGGGAAAGAATGGGAATTAAAAGGACCAGTGATATGTATGAAATGGGAAATCTATTATCATTCCAACAATTACAATTAAAATTTAAACTGAAAAATAACCAAAATGTTAAATATCTTCAGATTTGCGATTTCATGAAGAAATACATACAAGGATATCAAAAAATAACTTTTGATTTACTGGAAGAAGCAATGAATATTAAGGCTGACACAGAAATTAATATCATATTTATATAATAGTATTTTAAATATAGACCTATCATCGACAGAGGTACTTAGAGAAGAGTGGGAACGGGAATTAATGTTCAAAATTACGAAGGTTACATGGGAAAATAATTTTATATATATACACAAATGTTCGATTAATGCATAATTCTTTCAAATTAAAGAATACTATATCAGATAAAGAGGGAAGGTATATCATAGTTTCGGGAGAAATTTATGCTACCCCAATAACTATGGTAAATATTTATGCTCCGAATTTTGATAACCCTCAATTTTTTGATAAAATTATAGATATAATATTAGAGTTTAATTATAAAAATATGAGACGTCTACTCAACATAATGCACTCACACAAATCTGAAGATCAAGAATTATCAATTATTTCGCTGGATGCTGAAAAAGCATTTGATCAAGTAGAATGGAATTATATGGATAAAGTATTACAAAAATTTCAACTGGGAGAGAATTTTATTTTATGGATTAAGTTACTATATAACAAACCTACAGCTAGAATACTTACTAATAACATATTATCCTCGAAATTTCAACTATCAAGGGGAAATAGACAAGGATGCTCATTATCACCACAGCTGTTTGCTCTCATTATTGAACCGCTAGCAGAAAAAATTAGAATACACCCTGATATTCATGGATATAATACTAAAGACTCATATAATAAAATATCTTTATACGCGGATGATATATTATTGTATATCACAAAACCTCAAATCACTATACCAAATATATTAAATTTAATTGAAGACTTCGGATCTTTTTCTGGATATAGAATAAATTGGAATAAAAGTGAAATTATGTCAATAAAACCGAAAGATTCAACACATCTTTTAAAATTCCCTTTTAAAATAGCTACAGAAAAATTTAAATATTTGGGAATCGAAATTACCAGAGCATATCAAGGTATGCTCAGGGCAAATTTTGACCCCCTACTTAATAAACTGAATACATTAATTAAATTCTGGAAAACGCTTCCGATGTCTTTAATAGGCCGAATAAACGCAATAAAAATGATCTTTTTACCACAAATTTTATACCTATTTCAATCAATTCCTATATACTTACCTAAGAAGTTTTTTAAAAAACTCGACTCAGATATCACTAATTTTATATGGGACTATAAATCACATAGAATACAAAAAACCCATCTGAATAAATCTAAAGTATTGGGGGGTCTAGCACTACCCAATTTTATGTATTATTATTGGTCAGTAAATATTAAAAACATGATTCAACTGATGGATAACTCCGCCCAGCAAGTAGACTGGATTGTAATGGAGAAAGAGGATTGCTCCTCTAGAAACATTGGAGCGATCCTCCTCTCTCCAATGAAATTGAATAACATAAACTATAATAAGAACCCAATTATTCATAGTACAATCCGTATTTGGAAACAAATAAAACAAAATTTAAAATTAAGAAACTTATCACTTTTATTACCTATAGTCAATAACCCTTCGTTTAGTCCTTCTATTATAGATAAAGCTTATACACAATGGGATAGACTAGGAATTAAAACGCTTGGTGACTTGTATGAAACTGGAAAATTACTTTCATTTCAACAATTACAAATAAAATATAAACTCGGAAATAATCAATATTTTAAATACTTTCAAATATGCGACTATTTGAAAAAATATATAAAAGATCATCATAATAACCCAGCAGATGTACTGGACGAGGCAATGCAGACAAAAGCGGAATCAGCAAACTTAATATCATATTTGTACAATATTATCTTAAATGTACAAATACCATCTACGGAGGGTATCAGAAGAGACTGGGAACAAGAGTTAGCCATTAAAATTTCAAAGGAAAGTTGGAATGAATACTTATTAAAAGTACATAAATGCTCGATTAATGTAAGACACACTTTAATACAATTTAAAATTTTACATAGATTATATTATTCGAAAACTAAAATTCATAAAATTTTCCCAAACGTATCATCTATTTGTGATAAATGTCAATCCCAAGAAGCAACTATAGCGCACTCATTTGTCTTCTGTACGAAAAATTCAAAAATTTTGGAATGAAATTTTTGAAATCTTTACAAAGTTATTTAAAACAAGACTGATACCCAAAGCAGAATGGATTATCTTCGGAATAACGGAAGATGATCCAGAACTAAATGTGTTTCAAAAGAAATTAATGGATTATGGGTTAATAACTGGAAAAAAGCTAATTCTAAAATTTTGGAAGAAGGCTCCAATACCAACTATAAATATGTGGATTTCAAATATGTTTGAAACACTACACCTTGAAGAGATAAGACTCCTCCTAGCAGGTAAACCAGATCACTTCCACCTGACGTGGTCTGCATTTATAGAATTATTACAAACATAGGGTGCAAAAGTACTTTAAAAAAATAAAAAATTGAGGTCGGGTAAGGGGGGATGATAGTTGAAGAGTTGGTATGTCCTATTTACGTGATGCTCAAAAAAAAAAAACATTTGTTTTTCTTTTTTTCTCTCTCTCTTTTCTTTTCTTAGGGCCTATTTCTTAACTCCTTTTTTTTTTTTGTCTTTAATTTCGCTTTCATAGGGTCCTCGTCCTTTTTTTTTTTTTGTTTGTTGTTACATTTTCTACACTTTTCTACACTTGCACTTTTTCCTTCACTTTCTTCTCTCTTTCAATCTTTTCTTTCTTTAGCGTAAAAAAAAAATAAAGGGAGTACATTAATTGTAAGAAGATATAAATGACGAGTATTAATGTATGTGGCTGTGATGTAATGTACTTCTAATAAATAAAAATTTAAAAAAAAAAAAAAAAAAAAATTATAAAAATGTGATAATAGGTGGGGATTTTAACTGTGTTTTAGATCCATACTTAGACAAATCAGTAAAACAAAGAAGGAGTAATTTAAAATCTAAGACTAGTGAACTTCTAAATACATATATAAAAAATACTAATATAACAGATGTATGGAGATCTGCTAATCCAGCAGGAAGGGAATATTCGTTTTACTCTTCGGTACATAAAACATATTCAAGAATTGATTATTTTTTAGTGGATATGAAATTAATGTCATATATAATTAATACAACATATATAATTAATCCAACAGAGGCCCGAGAGCCGTTGGAGCTGTCGCAGAGGGAGGAGCTACACCTGAGCGGTAGGGGATAAAGTGGAGCGCGGGGCTTGCTTGTTCCTTACAGAGTGCCAAAATCGGCAACGTTCCAAGTTCCACTTCAAAAACAAGTGGGCTTGAGGAAGCCGCTGATTGGTGGAAGCAGACAAGAGGGAGCAGCTGATTGGGAGTCAGATCCCTGCTGATTGTACTGTATTGTAGCAGTTTGTTTTGTATTGTAGCAGTTTGTTTTGTATTGTAGCAGTTTGTTTTGTATTGTAGCAGTTTGTTTTGTATTGTATCCTAGGTAAGGGGAGTATGAGGGCCAGGGCAGTTTACTGTTCTGGATGTCAGATGTGGGAAGTCATGGAGTCTGATAGCCCTCCAGACGTCCACATCTGCGCCAGGTGTATCGAGATGGGGCTCCTAATGGACCGTATTAGGAACCTGGAGCAGCAGCTCGATGACCTCCGTCTGGTCAGGGAGAGCGAGGAACTCATTGAGAAGAGTTACAGGGATGTGGTCACTCCAATACCACAGGAGGCAGGCAAGTGGATCACGGTTGAGAGAGGCAAGGGGCACAGGCAGGGACGAGAGAGTACCCCGGTGGCTGTACACCTTGACAATACGTACTCCTGTTTGAGCACTGTTGGGGTGGACAGCCTACCTGGGGGTAGCGACAACGGCCGGGCCTCCGGTATAGAGACCGGCCCTGTTGCTCAGAAGGGTAAGGAAAAGAAGAGGAGGGCAATACTAATAGGGGACTCTATAGTTAGGGGGTCAGACAGGCGATTCTGTGGACGCAGTCGGGAGACCCGGATGGTAGTTTGCCTCCCTGGTGCCAGGGTCTGTGATGTGTCTCAACGTGTCCAAGATATCCTGAAAGGGCAGGGAGAGGAGCCCGAGGTCGTGGTACATATAGGTACCAATGACATAGGTTAAAAAAAGAGAAGAGGTCCTGAAAGGAGAATTTAGGGAGTTAGGAGGGGAGTTAAAGAGAAGGACAGCAAAGGTAACAATCTCGGGATTACTGCCTGTGCCACGCGACAGTGAGAGTAGGAAAGGAGCGAGGTGGAGGATAAATGCGTGGCTGAAGGACTGGTGCAGAAGGCAGGGATTCAAATTTCTGGATCATTGGGACCTCTTTTGTGGAAGGTTCGACCTGTACAAAAAGGATGGGTTGCACTTGAACCTGAGGGGGACCGATATCCTGGCGAGGAGATCTGCAAAGGCTACTGGGGAGTCTTTAAAGTAGAATGGTTGGGGGGAGGGACTCAAATAGAGAATGCTATTAGACAGTGTGTGAGGCAGGAGGCAGAGAAGGAAAGCACTCAGACCCAACATGTAGGGGGGAAAGAAGAAAACATTAATAAACAGAGAATAAGAGGTGGTGGGGTTCTTAAATGGGTGAGCAGAGAAACAGAGGGGTGTAAAATGCGGGCGGAAGCAATAGGTAGCAAGGTGAAAAGTAAAAGTGGCAGGCAGACAAATCCAGGGCAAAAATCAAAAAGAGCCACTTTTCAACATAATTGTATAAGGGGTAAGAGCGTTGTAAAAACAAGCCTGAAGGCTTTGTGTCTGAATGCAAGGAGCATTCGTAATAAGGTGGATGAGTTGAACGTGCAGATAGCAATTAATGATTATGATATAGTTGGGATCACGGAAACATGGCTCCAGGGTGACCAAGGCTGGGAGCTGAACATCCAGGGATATTCAATATTCAGGAGGGATAGAGAGAAAGGAAAAGGAGGTGGGGTAGCGTTGCTGGTTAGAGAGATTAACGCAGTGGAAAGGAAGGACATTAGCTTGGAGGATGGGTAGAGCTGCGAAACACTAAGGGGCAGAAAACGCTGGTAGGTGTTGTATACAGGCCACCTAGCAGTAGTAGTGAAGTTGGGGATGGCATCAAACAGGAAATTAGAAATGCGTGCAACAAAGGCAAAACAGTTATAATGGGTGACTTCAATCCACATATAGATTGGGTGAATCAAATTGGCAGGTGTGCTGAGGAAGAGGATTTCTTGGAATGTATGTAGGATAGTTATCTAAACCAACATGTAGAGGAACCAACGAGAGAGCAGGCTATTCTAGACTGGGTATTGAGTAATGAGGAAGGGTTAGTTAGCAGTCTTGTTGTGCGTGCCCCCTTGGGCAAGAGTGACCATAATATGGTTGAGTTCTTCATTATGATGGAGAGTGACATTGTTAATTCAGAAACAACGGTTCTGAACTTAAAGAAAGGTAACTTTGAGGGTATGAGACGTGAATTGGCCAAGATTCACTGGCAATTAGTTCTAAAAGGGTTGATGGTGGATATGCAATGGAAGGCATTTAAAGACTGCATGGATGAACTACAAAAATTGTTCATCCCAGTTTGGCAAAAGAATAAATCAGGGAAGGTAGTGCATCCGTGGATAACAAGGGAAATCAGGGATAGTATCAAAGCAAAAGATGATGCGTACAAATTAGCCAGAAAAAGCAGCATACCAGAGGACTGGGAAAAATTCAGAGACCAGCAGAGGAGGACAAAGGGCTTAATTAGGAAAGGGAAAATGGATTATGAAAGGAAACTGGCAGGGAACATAAAAACTGACTGCAAAAGTTTTTATAGATGTGTGAAGAGAAAGAGATTAGTTAAAACAAATGTAGGTCCCTTGCAGTCAGAAACAGGTGAATTGATCATGGGGAACAAGGATATGGCGGACCAATTGAATAACTACTTTGGTTCCGTCTTCACTAAGGAAGACATAAATAATCTGCTGGAAATAGCAGGGGGCCGCGGGTCAAAGGAGATGGAGGAACTGAGTGAAATCCAGGTTAGTCGGGAAGTGGTGTTGGGTAAATTGAATGGATTAAAGGCCGATAAATCACCAGGGCCAGATAGGCTGCATCCCAGAGTACTTAAGGAAGTAGCTCCAGAAATAGTGGATGCATTAGTGATAATTTTTCAAAACTCTTTAGATTCTGGAGTAGTTCCTGAGGATTGGAGGGTAGCAAACGTAACCCCACTTTTTAAGAAGGGAGGGAGAGAGAAAACGGGGAATTACAGACCAGTTAGTCTAACATCGGTAGTGGGGAAACTGCTAGAGTCAGTTATTAAAGATGGGATAGCAGCACATTTGGAAAGTGGTGAAATCATTGGACAAAATCAGCATGGATTTACGAAAGGTAAATCGTGTCTGACGAATCTTATAGAATTTTTCGAGGATGTAACTAGTAGAGTGGATAGGGGAGAACCAATGGATGTGTTGTATCTGGACTTTCAGAAGGCTTTCGACAAGGTACCGCATAAGGGATTAGGATACAAACTTAAATCACACGGTATTGGGGGTTCAGTATTGATGTGGATAGAGAACTGGCTGGCAAACAGGAAGCAAAGAGTAGGAGTAAACGGGTCCTTTTCACAATGGCAGGCAGTGACTAGTGGGGTACCGCAAGGCTCAGTGCTGGGACCCCAGCTATTTACAATTTATATTAATGATCTGGACGAGGGAATTGAAAGCAACATCGCCAAGTTTGCGGATGACACTAAGCTGGGGGGCAGTGTTAGCTGTGAGGAGGATGCTAGGAGACTGCAAGGTGACTTGGATAGGCTGGGTGAGTGGGCAAATGTTTGGCAGATGCAGTATAATGTGGATAAATGTGAGGTTATCCACTTTGGTGGCAAAAACGGGAAGGCAGACTATTATCTAAATGGTGGCCGATTAGGAAATGGGGAGATGCAGCGAGACCTGGGTGTCATGGTACACCAGTCATTGAAAGTAGGCATGCAGGTGCAGCAGGCAGTGAAGAAAGCGAATGGTATGTTGGCCTTCATAGCAAGAGGATTTGAGTATAGGAGCAGGGAGGTTCTACTGCAGTTGTACAGGGTCTTGGTGAGACCACACCTGGAGCATTGCATACAGTTTTGGTCTCCAAATCTGAGGAAGGACATTATAGCCATAGAGGGAGTGGAGAGAAGGTTCACCAGACTGATTCCTGGGATGTCAGGACTTTCATATGAAGAAAGACTGGATAGACTTGGCTTATACTCGCTAGAATTTAGGAGATTGAGAGGGGATCTTATAGAAACGTACAAAATTCTTATGGGGTTGGACAGGCTAGATGCAGGAAGATTGTTCCCGATGTTGGGGAAGACCAGGACTAGGGGTCACAGCTTAAGGATAAGGGGGAAATCCTTTAGGACCGAGATGAGGAAAAACTTTTTCACACAGAGAGTGGTGAATCTCTGGAACTCTCTGCCACAGAGGGTAGTTGAGACCAGTTCATTGGCTATATTTAAGAGGGAGTTAGATGTGGCCCTTGTGGCTAAGGGGATCAGGGGGTATGGAGAGAAGGCAGGTACGGGATACTGAGTTGGATGATCAGCCATGATCATATTGAATGGCGGTGCAGGCTCGAAGGGCCGAATGGCCTACTCCTGCACCTATTTTCTATGTATCTATCTATGTATCTATGTAGACTGCCCAAGCGGAATATGCGGTGCATTTCCTCCAATTTCCGGTGTTGCTCGCTGTGGCCATGGAGGAGACCCAGGACAGAGAGGTCAGATACAGAATGGGAGGGGGAGTTGAAGTTCTGAGCCGGGAGGTCAGGTAGGTTATTGCGGACCGACCGGAGGTGTTCGGCGAAACGATCGCAAAGCCTCCGCTTGGTCTCACCGATGTAGATCAGCTGACATCTAGAGCAGCGGATGCAATGGATGAGGTTGGAGGAGATGCAGGTGAACCTCTGTCGCACCTGGAACGACTGCTTGAGTCCTTGAATGGAATCGAGGGGGGAGGTGAAGGGACAAGTGTTGCATCTCTTGCGGTTGCAAGGGAAAGTACCCGGGGAGGGGGTGGTACGGGAGGGAAGAGAATTGACAAGGGAGTTACGGAGGAGGTGGTCTTTGCGGAAGGCAGACATATGGGGAGATGGGAAGATGTGGCGAGTGGTGGGGTCACGTTGGAGGTGGCAAAACTGACGGAGGATCACTTGTTTTATGTGACGGCTGGTGGGATGAAAGGTGAGGACTAGGGGGACCCTGCCCTTGTTGTGAGTGGGGGGATGGGGAGAGAGAGCAGTGTTACGGGGTATGGCAGAGACCCTGGTGCGAGCCTCATCTATGGTGGAGGAGGGGAACCCCCGTTCCCTGAAGAATGAGGACATTTCGGATGCCCTGGTGTGGAAACGCCTCATCCTGGGAGCAGATGCGGCGTAGACGGAGGAATTGAGAGTGGGGATGGAGTCCTTACAGGAAGCAGGGTGGGAAGAAAGTGTAGTCCAGAAAGCCATGTAAGTCAGTAGGTTTGTAGTGGATGTCGGTATGAAGTCTATCACCTGCGATGGAGATAGTGAGGTCAAGGAATGGTAGGGAAGTGTCGGAAATGGTCCAGGTGTATTTGAGTGCCGGATGGAAGTTGGTGGTGAAGCGGATGAAGTCAGTCAGTTGTGTGTGGGTGCAGGAGGTGGCACCAAAAACAGTCATCGGTGTAGCGGAGGTAGAATTCGGGGATGGGGCCCTGGTACGTATTGAACAAGGATTGTTCTACGTACCCGACAAACAGGCAGGCGTACCTGGGGCCCATTCGTGTGCCCATAGCTACGCCTTGTATTTGGAGGAAATGGGAGGAGTCAAATGAGAAGTTATTGAGGGTAAGGACCAGCTCCGCTAGTGGGAGGAGGGTGTCAGTGGCCGGGTGTAGGTTGCTTCTTCGGTCGAGGAAAAAACGGAGGGCTTCGAGACCATCCTGGTGGGGGATGGAGGTGTACAATGACTGGACGTCCATGGTGAAGATGAGGGGGTGAGGGCCTAGAGAGTGGAATGCGCGCAGATGACGGAGAGTGTCAGAGGTGTCTTGAACATAGGTAGGGAGGGATTTAACCAAGGGGATAGGATGGAGTCGAGGTAGGCGGAGATGAGTTCGGTGGGGCACGAATAGGCAGAGACAATGGGTCTACCGGGACAGTCAGGTTTGTGGATTTTGGGGAGAAGGTAAAATTGGGCCTTGCGGGGCTGGTGAACGATGAGGTTGGAGGCTCGGTCGGGCAGGGCGTGGGAGTGGATGAAGTCGGTGATGGTGCTGGAGATGGTGGCCTGGTGCTCGTCAGTGGGGGTCATGGTCAGGGGTATGTAGGAGGAGGTGTCCGAGAGTTGGCGCGTGGCCTCAGCTTTGTAAGAGATCGACGCGCCAGACTACCACGACACCTCCCTTGTCGGCGGGTTTGATAACCCAATCTAGGTTGTTGCGGAGTGAGTCGATGGCAGTGCGTTCAGGGGGGGAGAGATTGGAGTGAGACGGGGAGTGGAGAAGTTGAGTCGGTTGATGTCACTGCGGCAAGTTTTTGATGAAGAGTTCTAAAGCCGGAAGGCTACGAGGGGGGGTTCCACGAGGAGGGGGGTGTGTTGGAGCCAGGAAAAGGGGTCATCAGTGGGGGGCGAGGACTCCTTCCCATGGAAGTGCGCTGTGAGGCGAAGGCGACGGTAGAAGCGTTCCAAGTCATGGAGGGCGCGGAACTCATTGAGGTGGGGACGGAGGGGGACAAAGGTAAGACCTCTGCTGTGGACGGACCGTTCGATGTCGGAGAGGGGGAGGTCGGGGGGGATGGTGAACACCCGGCAGGGATGAGGGTTGGGGCCGGAGGAAGGCAGGTGGGTGGAATGGGACGAGGCGATGTGTGGTGGGGGGGTGGTGGGTGGTGGGGGGGGTGGTGGGTGGTGAGGGGGTGGGGGGGGTGAGAGGGCTGTAGTGTGGGTGGGGAAGAGAAGGGGTCCCATAGTTGGAGAAGGATGGGGAAGTATCAGTGGAACTAACACTGAGGTATAGGCAGACTAGCGCTAGGACCCAGTGGAGTGAAACCCAGGAGGGTGGAGTGAGCAGCGTGGAGGCTTCAGGCCCAGTACACAGACCAGTCTGCAGGTGAGGCGACGGCTGCGGGGTGCTGGAGGGGAGGTTCAGTGGCGAGGGTCGGCGGACCCGACGGTAGGAGTCCTCGGGCAGTGGAGTCGGGGTCGGCGGGGCTAGTAGATTTGTGTTAAGTAGATTTGTCCTGTACATTTTCTGAAGATTTTTTCCTCTCAGTTTCAGGTGGACTGTCCCTGTGGGGAAAGAAATCTGTAGGAGGAGTTGTGAGAAAAGATATCACAATCGATTGTCACTATAAAGCACGGTACCGCTCACGCATTAAATACTGGTGTCACGGGTGGGATATCGCGTGCTCAATTGTAGTGAAGACAAATGGGCAACACGGACGGAGCGGAAGAGTGTCAATCACAGATAACCCGACACAAGGATATTTTCTGTGACTGTGGAGCATCTTCACTCTGGAGATACAGGATGGTACAGCTGTGGAATTGCTGCACCTGGCGTTGATCCATTGTTTAACGTTCATCTCCAAGTATCTGAAGGTACGTTTTACATTTATACCAAGCCAATTAACCTGTAAACCTGTACGTTTTTGGAGTGTGGGAGGAAACCGAAGTTTTAAGAGAAAAACCCACGCAGTTCACGGGGAGAATGTACAAACTCCAGACAGACAAGGCCCCCGTGGTCATGATCGAACCCGGGTCCCTGGCGTTGTAAGGCAGCCATTCTACATCTGTACCACCGTGCTGCCCTAAATGATGTACCAAAGGGATCAGTGCCGGGATCACAATGCTGTTTGGCCGAATTCTGTTCTTACCCCTCCTGGGAGTTTACAGATGACGGCCCCTGGATCTTGAATAATGACGAAACGGCAAACAGGGAATGTCTTTTGTTGTGTAGGAAAGAACTGCAGATGCTGGTTTAATCGAAGATAGACACAAAATCCATAGAGAAGATAGATGCGTCACTGGGTGGCGCCGAGATGGCAGCCTCGCCCAAATCCTGTGTGTTATTTCAACATTTTTGTTATTTTTACTGTTTCTAAAATGTATGTTTTAATGTTTCGACCGTGGGGCTTGTGGACTTTAACACCATGAAGCCGCGGTCTCCAGTTAGAAAAGGCCGATTCGGGAGAATCCATTCCGCGGAGTGTTTCCGTTCCGCCCCCGACGCTGGAGTCTCCATCATCCCGACGAGAGGGCTTGAACATCGGCCCGTCGGCAGAGGCAGTGCTGAGGGTTCAAGGCCCCCCGACCACCACGGGTGAACAAAGGAGGAAGATGACTGAACTTTATTGCCGAATAAAGTTGGGCCGAAGGGCCTGTTTCCACACTGTATCACTCTATGACACTCTGACCATGCTCTCATTTCACTCTTGCCATTGGGAAGAAGGTACAGGAGCCTGAAAACCGTGACCTCCAGGTTCAAGAAACAGCTTCTCAGCAGCAACAATTAGGCTTTTGAACACTGCACACTAACCTCAACTATGAAGTATGGACAGTCTTTGGTTGGACTAAGGACATGTTATTTATTGTTCCTTATTGGAGTTATCAACTAATTCATATTTGGACATTATATATTAACTGTGTGCATTGTGTTTACAAGCACAATGAGGGGAATAGATAGGGTTGTGTTGGAAGGAACTGCAGATGCTCGTTCAAACTGAAGATAGACACAAAAATCTAGAGTTACTCATCGGATCAGGCAGCATCTCTGGAGAAAAGGAATAGGTGATGTTTTAGACAATAGACAATACTATAGACAATAGGTGCAGGAGTAGGCCATTTGGCCCTTCGAGCCAGCACCGCCATTCAATGTGATCATGGCTGATCATCCCTAATCAGTACCCCATTCCTGCCTTCTCCCGATATCCCCTGACTCTGCTATCTTTAAGAGGCCTATCTAGCTCTCTCTTGAAAGTATCCAGAGAACCTGCCTCCACTGCCCTCTGAAGCAGAGAATTCCACAGACCTCACCACTCTCTGTGAGAAAAAGTGTTTCCTCCTCTCTGTTCTAAATGGCTTACCCCTTATTCTTAAACTGTGGCCCCTGGTTCTGGACTCCCCCAACATCGGGAA
Organism: Malacoraja senta; assembly: GCA_038087875.1. Taxonomy (NCBI): domain Eukaryota; kingdom Metazoa; phylum Chordata; class Chondrichthyes; order Rajiformes; family Rajidae; genus Malacoraja; species Malacoraja senta. The sequence continues at coordinate 945,298 of CM075981.1, read as the reverse complement.
CATGTTTTCCTGCCTCTAGCATGTCCAAGCCCTTAACAATCTTATATGTTTCAGAGTCGAGACCTTTCTTCAGACAGATTAGGGGAAAGGGAAACAAGGGTAACAAGAGAAACAAGTCTCTTACCTAGAGTAGGGGAATCAAGACTCAGGGGACAAGGCTTCAGGTAAAAGCGAAAATATTTAATAGGTTCCTGAGGGGCATCATTTTTTCACGCAGTGAGTTGTGGGTGTATGGAATGAGCTAAATGATGAGGTAGTTGAGGCAGGTGCTACAAAAACATTTTAAAGGCATTTTGGACAGTTACATGATAGGACTGGTTTAGAAGGAGATGGACCAAACGCTGGCAGGAGGAAACTAGAGTAGATGGGGCATCTTGGTCGACTTGGACAAGTTGGGCTGAAGGGTCTGTTTCCCGTGTTGTATAACTCTATAAATCCGCAGACTCGTTATGCTACTGAAACAAAGAACTATATTGCCCCCCTGTCGCTACATATGACAATCAAACTCTTGACACTTGCGTTTAACAAAACAAAATCGACCAAATGTCCTTGACATGGATTCAGTTCCAGTGCGTAAAAAAAGTTATGACAAGAATATATCTTGCACTATATTTTGTTTTGAGTACTGTTGATATCAATCTTGTAATTGGAGATAGTGTGGTTGTCATTGGTTCTGTTATAAAAATATATGTTATTGTTAATGTTTAATGTTTTAGGTGTCATTCCTAATGTCACATTGCACTTGCGAGCAGAGCAAGGCAAATTCCTTGTATGTGAATATTTGGTCAATAAACCTATTCATTCATCATTCCTTCATAAGATTATTCAAGTTCTGTTGAGGCAAGGAAATAAAATTAAGTCTCAACTGTTTTCACATGCAATGAATAAAGAGAACAAGATTGTCAGATGGAACCCATTGCTTTGAGTAAAGTGCCAATTAGCTTGAGAGATATGGTGACTTTTATTCAGTAGAATTGGACATCTTAGTTGAGTTAAGTTTAGTTTAGAGATACAGCATGGAAACGGGACCTTTGGCCCACCTAGTTCACGCTAACCAGTGATCCCCTCCTCTCACCAGCACTATCCTGTACACACTAGGGTCAATTTACAATTTTACCGAAGCCAATTAACCTACAAACCTGCACGTCTTTGGAGTGTGGGAAGAAACCAAAGATCTCAGAGAAAACCCACTTGGTCATGGGGAGAACATAAAAACTCTGTACAGACAGCACCCGTAGTCAGGATCGAACCCGCGTCTCTGGCGCTGAAATGAAGGCAGCAACTCCACCGCTGAACACCCTATGTATCATTTATATTTTTGTGTGTCTACGTGTATGGGCCTGTGACGTTGCCACAAGTGTGATTTTCATTGTACCTGCACCTCACCATACATGCATATAAGAATAAGCCAGACGTGACTTGAAAACTGCTCAGCAATGTATATTACAATGATGTTCTCATGAGAAAAAGTACTTCCAGAACAATTGATCTGATGGGATGTCATAGCTTATAGTTTCCCTCTTCCAAATATTCTTCACAGTTAAAACCATGAGGCATTTCCAGGATTTAATACAATTTATTCCTCATGACTGCAATATCATGCTACACAACACAAAATAATGTCATTGCTATAAAGGCTTGCAACATTGTTTTGATGGCACCTTTACTGAGTGAATATTGAGTGAACTAAGTTAATAGTTTTAGCAGAAGAAACATTAATTCTGTGCAGTCTATTATGAAAGCAAATTGAAAAACACTTTGTCAATGCCCTTTATGGGTGACTATTTTCATACCTTGGGTTAGCAAGCAAAGAATTACACTGCGACTTGTCACATGTGACAATAAAGCATTCATTCATTCATTCATTCATTCAAAATAATAATGATCATTTGGTCTTGTTGGAGAGTTGTTTCTCAGTCACTATCACCAGTGGATCTTCATTCTGCCTTCTACGGAAAGCTGTGAGGTTTCGGTTCATTGGGTCCCTGCAAAAAAAAAATGTTGAAGTCATCAGATTCATTAACTCGGGAAATTGTGCTTTATTTCACAAGGCCACTCACAACAGAATTCTGCTTCCAATTGGCACAGTGATGCAGCGGATAGAGCTGCTACCTCACAGTGTCCAAGAATTTGCTTGGATTTTGACTTTGGTGCTATCTGTGTGGAGTTTGCATGTTCTCGCTGTGGCCATGTGGGTCTCAAAGGCTCAACGGTTCTTTATTAGTCACATACACCAATTGGTGTAGTGAAATGCTTATTGCCAATGCAGCACATAAAAAAAGAAAATAGACATAACAATAATAAATAAATTTAAATATAAACATAAAACTGCTAGCTCCAGTTTCCTCCCACCTCCCAAAGACTTGTGGTTTTGCAAATTAATTGGCCAGTGTGAATTTCCCCTAGTGTGTTGGGAGTTGCAATGAGAGAATGGGATAACATAGAACTAATGTGTATGGGTGATCAATGGCCTGATAGATACAAAGTGCTGGAGTAACCCAGCAAGTCAGGCAAGATCTCTGGAGAAAAAGGATGGGTGACATTTCAGGTCGGGACCGTTCTTCAAACTGAAAGTACAAGGGAGGGAACTGGGGTTCAGATATGATGGTCTGCGTGGCCACAATGGGCCAAAGGGCCTGTTTCCGTGCTGTATTTCTCCGATTCAATGACGCTACAACATCTACGTCAAACACTTCAGTTCATTCTGCACACAAACATCTTGTCAAGACCTATTGATATCATCTTCGTAGAGCATTGGTTTGGCCTGTATTTGTGAAATACCTTTTCTAAACACTTTTCGTTTGTTTTATTTTATCAGCATGTTTGAAGGTATTAATGGAGATCATTTGGAAGCATTCAGCGATTCTGATGATATCCGCAAAACATACCTTCCTTATACTTGTGAACAATGAGACTGAGATACTGCAGATCCCAAGCAGAGCGAAGTACAGCCAGCGTCCCACCGTCCATATAATGTAACTGAGCAAAGGGGGAAAGATCTAGAATCAGTGCGAGGAAAAAAGATTGTTCATGTTGGAAACATTAATATCCTGATTGCTGTGAAATCTCTGCATGGAGCAGGGTACAGCAACAGAGCCCAGGGAGTTCAGCTGGGAAATTCCACCATCCAGGATCTCGACCCAAAACCTCACCTATCCATGTTCTTCAGAGATGCTGCCTGACTCGCTGAGGTACTCCAGCACTTTGTGTCCAGCGTTGATAAAGTTAGAAAAGAAAAGATGGGAGAAGTGACGAGTGGTATGTAAACACCAGCATGCACCAGCTTAGTTGATCTTTAATTCTATGTCACCAGATGATTAAAGATAGTTGGAAGGTCGCCAATGAGGTAGATGGGAGGTCAGGATCGCTTTCCAGCTGGCGAGTGGATGGTTCAGTTGCCTGATAACTGCTGGGAAGAAAATGTCCCTGACTCTGCAGGTGTGCGTTTTCAAACCTCCATACAACTTGCCTGATGGGAGAGGGGAAAAGAGGGAGTGACCAGGGTGGGTGGTCCTTGATTATGCATTGTAAGGCAGCAACTCTACCGCTGCACCACCATGCCACCCTTGACAAGCTAGATTTACTCCAGTACTTTGTGTTGTACTCAAGGTTCCAGCATCCAGTGAGGTTAATTCCCGGGATGGTGGGAGTGTCATATGATGAAAGAATGGAGCGACTGGGCTTGTATTCACTGGAATTTAGAAGGATGAGAGGGCATCTTATAGACACATACAAAATTATTAAGGGATTGGACACGCGAGATGCAGGAAACATGTTCCCGATGTTGGGGGAGTCCGGAACCAGGGGCCACATTTTAAGAATAAGGGGTAGCCCATTTAGAACTGAGATGAGGAAAACCTTTTCACCCAGAGAGTTGTGGAATTCTTTGCCTCAGAAGGCAGTGCAGGCCGATTCACTGGATAAATTCAAAAGAGAGTTAGATAGAGTTCTTAGGGCTAGCGGAATCAAGAGATATGGGGACAAGGCAGGAACGGGGTACTAATTGTGGATGATCAGCCATGATCACATTGAATGGCAGTGCTGGCTCGAAGGGCTGAATGGCCTACTCCTGCACCTATTGTCTATCTATCTATGTATCTATGTATGTTTCAACAGTTCCTTGTGTCTCCACCCCTCATATTGAAAAGCAAGGCCAATCAAAACTTGAGCAAGTGAAAATTATACTTGTTATCGAAACTGGGCGCAGGGGTTTCCTGAGATTTGTTTTCAGGTGTTACTTTTGTAGTTGAAGTAAATGCTACTGTTGTTGACGATTCAGAATTAGATTTAGGTTCTGTTGAGAAAAGGAAATAAAAGTCAATTAAAGATAGACAAAACATGCTGGAGTAACTCAGCGGGACAGGCAGCATCTCTGGAGAGAAGGAATGGGTGAAGTTTCGGGTCTGACGATGGGTCTCGGGCGGAAACGTCACCCATTCCTTCCCTCCAGAATGCTGCCTGTCCCGCTGAGTTACTCCAGCATTTCAAGTTCAAGTTCACATTTATTGTCACGTGCACCAATAAAGGTACAGTGATATTTGAGTTATCATACAGCCATACAAGTTAAAAAGAATAACGCAATACACAATAATTTTAACAAAAACATCCACCACAGGGGAATCATCATTCGCAACTGTGATGGAAGGCAATAAAGTTCAGTCATCTTCCTCCTTTGTTCACCCGTGGTGGTCGGGGCCTTGAACCCTCAGCACTGCCTCTGCCGACGGGCCGATGTTCAAGCCCTCTCGTCGGGATGATGGAGACTCCAGCGTCGGGGCGGAACGGAAACACTCCGCGGAATGGATCTCCCGAATCGGCCTTTTCTAACTGGAGACCGCGGCTTCATGGTGTTAAAGTCCACAAGCCCCACGGTCGAAACATTAAAACATACATTTTAGAAACAGTAAAAATAACAAAAATGTTGAAATAACACACAGGATTTGGCGAGGCTGCCATCTCGGCGCCACCCAGTGACGAATCTATCTTCTCTACAGATTTTGTGTCTATCTTCGATTAAACCAGCATCTGCAGTTCTTTCCTACACAATAAAAGACAATTCCCTGTTTGCCGTTTCGTCATTATTCAAGATCCAGGGGCGTCATCTGTAAACTCCCAGGAGGGGTAAGAACAGAATTCGGCCAAACAGCATTGTGATCCCGGCATGGATCCCTTTGGTACATCATTTAGGGCAGCACGGTGGTACAGCTGTAGAATTGCTGCCTTACAGCGCCAGGGACCCGGGTTCGATCATGACCACGGGGGCCTTGTCTGTCTGGAGTTTGTAGATTCTCCCCGTGACCTGCGTGGGTTTTCTCTGAAAACTTCGGTTTCCTCCCACACTCCAAAACGTACAGGTTTACAGGTTAATTGGCTTGGTATAAATGTAAAACGTACCTTCAGATACTTGGAGATGAACGTTAAACCATGGATCAACGCCAGGTGCAGCAATTCCACATCTGTACCATCCTGTATCTCCAGAGTGAAGATGCTCCACAGTCACAGTAAATATTCCTTGTGCCTGGTTATCTGTGATTGACACTCTTCCGCTCCGTCCATGTTGCCCATTTGTTTCCACTACAATTAAACACGCGTTAGTCCACCCGTCACACCAGTATTTAATGCGTGAGCGGTACCATGCATTATAGTGACAATCGATTGTGATATCTTTTCCCACAACTCCTCCTACAGATTTCTTTCCCCACAGGGACAGTCCACCTGAAACTGAGAAGAAAAATCTTCAGAAAATGTACAGGACAAATCTACTTAACACAAATCTACTAGCCCCGCCGACCCCGACTCCACTGCCCGAGGACTCCTACCATCGGGTCCGCCGACCCTCGCCACTGAACCTCCCTCCAGCAGCCCGCAGCCGTCGCCTCACCTGCAGACTGGTCTGTGTACTGGGCCTGAAGCCTCCACGCTGCTCACTCCCACCCTCCTGGGTTTGACTCCACTGGGTCCTAGCGCTAGTCTGCCTAGTCCACAGTGTTAGTTCCACTGATACTTCACCATCCTTCTCCAACTATGGGACCCCTTCTCTTCCCCACCCACACTACAGCCCTCTCACCCCCTCACCACCCACCACCCGCCCACCACCCACCACCCCCCCACCACACATCGCCTCGTCCCCATTCCACCCACCTGCCTTCCTCCGGCCCCAACCCTCATCCCTGCCGGGTGTTCACCATCCCCCCCGACCTCCCCCTCTCTGACATCGAACGGTCTGTCCACAGCAGAGGTCTTACCTTTCTCCCCCTCCGTCCCCACCTCAATGAGTTCCGCGCCCTCCATGACTTGGAACGCTTCTACCGTCGCCTTCGCCTCACAGCGCACTTCCATGGGAAGGAGTCCTCGCCCCCCACTGATGACCCCTTTTCCTGTCTCCAACGCACCCCCTCCTCGTGGAACCCCCCTCGTAGCCTTCCGGCTTTAGAACTCTTCATCAAAAACTGCCGCAGTGACATCAACCGCCTCAACTTCTCCACTCCCCGTCTCACTCCAATCTCTCCCCCCCTGAACGCACTGCCATCGACTCACTCCGCAACAACCTAGATTGGGTTATCAAACCCGCCGACAAGGGAGGTGTCGTGGTAGTCTGGCGCGTCGATCTCTACAAAGCTGAGGCCACGCGCCAACTCTCGGACACCTCCTCCTACATACCCCTGGACCATGACCCCACTGACGAGCACCAGGCCACCATCTCCAGCACCATCACCGACTTCATCCACTCCCACGCCCTGCCCGACCGAGCCTCCAACCTCATCGTTCCCCAGCCCCGCAAGGCCCGATTTTACCTTCTCCCCAAAATCCACAAACGTGACTGTCCCGGTAGACCCATTGTCTCTGCCTGTTCGTGCCCCACCGAACTCATCTCCGCCTACCTCGACTCCATCCTATCCCCCTTGGTTAAATCCCTCCCTACCTATGTTCAAGACACCTCAGACACTCTCCGTTATCTGCGCGCATTCCACTCTCTAGGCCCTCACCGCCTCATCTTCACCATGGACATCCAGTCATTGTACACCTCCATCCCCCACCAGGATGGTCTCGAAGCCCTCCGGTTTTTCCTCGACCGAAGAAGCAACCTATACCCGGCCACTGACACCCTCCTCCCACTAGTGGAGCTGGTCCTTGCCCTCAATAACTTCTCATTTGACTCCTCCCATTTCCTGCAAATACAAGGCGTAGCTATGGGCACACGCATGGGCCCCAGCTACGCCTGCCTGTTTGTCGGGTACGTAGAACAATCCTTGTTCAATACGTACCAGGGCCCCATCCCCGACTTCTACCTCCGCTACATCGATGACTGTTTTGGTGCCACCTCCTGCACCCACACACAACTGACTGACTTCAACCGCTTCACCACCAACTTCCATCCGGCACTCAAATACACCTGGACCATTTCCGACACTTCCCTACCATTCCTTGACCTCACTATCTCCATCGCAGGTGATAGACTTCATACCGACATCCACTACAAACCTACTGACTCCCATGGCTATCTGGACTACACTTCTTCCCACCCTGCTTCCTGTAAGGACTCCATCCCCCACTCTCAATTCCTCCGTCTACTCCGCATCTGCTCCCAGGATGAGGCGTTCCACACCAGGGCATCCGAAATGTCCTCATTCTTCAGGGAACGGGGGTTCCCCTCCTCCACCATAGATGAGGCTCGCACCAGGGTCTCTGCCATACCCCGCAACACTGCTCTCTCTCCCCATCCCCCCCACTCACAACAAGGGCAGAGTCCCCCTAGTCCTCACCTTTCATCCCATCTGCCGTCACATACAACAAGTGATCCTCCGTCAGTTTCGCCACCTCCAACGTGACCCCACCACTCGCCACATCTTCCCATCTCCTCCCATGTCTGCCTTCCGCAAAGACCCGCTCCCTCCGTAACTCCCTTGTCAATTCTTCCCTTCCCTCCCGTACCACCTCCTCCCAGGGTACTTTCCCTTGCAACCGCAAGAGATGCAACACTTGTCCCTTCACCTCCCCCCTCGATTCCATTCAAGGACCCAAGCAGTCGTTCCAGGTGCGACAGAGGTTCACCTGCATCTCCTCCAACCTCATCTATTGCATCCGCTGCTCTAGATGTCAGCTGATCTACATCGGTGAGACCAAGCGGAGGCTTGGCGATCGTTTCGCCGAACACCTCCGGTCGGTCCGCAATAACCTACCTGACCTCCCGGTGGCTCAGCACTTCAACTCCCCCTCCCATTCCGTATCTGACCTCTCTGTCCTGCGTCTCCTCCATGGGCACAGCGAGCAACACCGGAAATTGGAGGAAATGCACCGCATATTCCGCTTGGGCAGTCTACATCCTTGGGGCATGAACATTGAATTCTCCCAACTCTGCTAGCCGTTGCTGTCCCCTCCCCTTCATCAGCCCTCTGGTTGTGTCCTCCCATCCCCCAGCCCTCTGGCTCCTCCTCCGCCGCTTTTCCTTTTTTCCTTTCATCTCCCCACCTCCTATCAGTCTGAAGAAGGGTTTCGGCCCGAAACATTGCCTATTTCCTTCGCTCCATAGATGCTGCTGCACCCGCTGAGTTTCTCCCAGCATTTTTGTGTACCTTCGATTTTCCAGCATCTGCAGTTCCTTCTTTAATACTTAACACAGCGTTTGATGGCTCACCCACTCTTCCCTAACCAACGATAGGCCGAATGGTCCAACCCGTGTCTGGACATTCACTTACCCTTGAGTCAAACACAAAGTGCCGATGTAACTCAGCAGATCTGGCAGCATCTGTGGAGGGAATGGACACGTGACGTGTCGGGTTGGGACCCTTCTTCAGCCTGATTAAAATAGGGTGGGGAAAGCTGGAAGAGAGGTGGAGATGGGATAAAGCCTGGCAAGTGACAGGTGGAAGGTAGACACAAAATGCTGGAGTAACTCAGCAGGACAGGCAGCATAACAAGTGTTTGGTGGAGACAGCTGAGGGGGAATTTTGATTTGTTCATGTAACCCTTCTAAGTTACTCCAGCACTTTGTTTCTATATTTGGTACAAACCAGCACCTGCAGTTCTTTGGTCCTAACTGTTTACACTAGTTGGGCAGCACAGTGGCACAGCAGAAGGGTGGCTTCCTTACAGCGCCAAAGATCCAGGATTGATCCTGTCTACAGGTGCTGTCTGTATGGAATTTGTACGTTCTCCCTGTGACCGCATGGGTTTCCCCTGGGTGCTCCAGTTTCCTCCCACAATCCAAAGATGAGTAGGTTTGTAAGTTAATTGGCTTCTGTAAATTACCCCAAGGGTGTAGGATAGAACTAGTCGCTGTCGGCTTCGAAATGGTGGACCGAAGGGCCTGTTCCAGGCTGTATCTCTAAACTAACTAATTGTCATGTTGCATTTAATGAGCTGTGAGAATATTCTTCAATGTCCTTCTGTTCCTCCACACTCCCTCAACATCGATTTATTAATGTCTTTATTTTGATCTCTTTGTCAAATGTAATTCCTCTCACTTCTCTGGATTAAACTGTCTTTGCCACTTTTCTGCCCTACTGATTTGTCCATCCATATCCGTCCTGGGGTCAAAAGCCTTCTCCTCCCTGTCAACCATCCAGCTGACCATTACAGGCCACCAGCATAATCATGGACCAGTTTCATCCCAGTCACTCCTTCTTTACCTGTCTACTATTGGGCACGAGGTACAGAAACTGAACCCAATGCTCTAGATTCAAAGGCAGTTTCTTCCCAACTGTTATCAGGCAACTGACCCATCCTCTCACTAGCTAGAGCGCAGTCCTGACCTCCTATTTACACCCTTGAACGATCAATAATTGGGCTTCATTGGACTAAACTAAACTAGTAAAGCAATGATCCTAGATTACCTGAAATGATCTGGTGAATGAAGACAGTCAATGTTGGCCTTCGCTCATGCATCTGAGCATCAGTAATAACATTTGAAAAAAATAACTTGGTCGCAAGAAATTATTAATATGGCATGCTGATGACTTTGACAAATATGCATGGTTGAAGTCCAAGAACAAGAAGGAAATGTCTACTTATTGCAAGATTAAGCCTCAGCCCAAGAGGAACTGAGACGTCAAACAATTTAATATCTGAACTTTAAATAAGAGGAAGTGTTGTAAAATGGAGACAATTGTTTTGGCATTATTGCTTGGCTGCTGTTAGTGAGTGCAAGCAAGCAAGCAATAAAACAATATTTTATAAATAGAAAGGGTCCCTTTGCACTTTGACACTGTTACTTTAGTTTAGTTTAGTTTAGTTTAAGGTAGAGCATGGAACCTGGCCCTTCGGCCCAACGTGTCCATGCTGACCTAGTATCTTACACACTTGGGATAATTTACATAGTCCATATTCCCTATTTATAGAGGCCAATTAACCCACAAACCTGTGCGTCTTTGGGATGTTGGAGGAAACCTGAGCACTGGGAGAAAACTCTTGCGGTCACAGGGAGAAAGTACAAACTCCGTACAGACAGACCCCTTAGTCAGGATCGAACCCAGGTCTTTGGTAACATGAAAACAAAAAAATAATCAGGTGATCACGCCACATCTGTGGGGAGAGAGATAGAGTGAGGTTTTAGGATAACTATTTTTCTCGACACACCTGCTAAGTATTTCCAGCATATGTAAAGGAAGGAACTGCAGATGCTGGTTTACACCGAAGATAGACACAAAATGCTGGAGTAACTCAGAGGGACAGGCAGCATCTCTGGATAGAAGGTATGGGTCACGTTTCCGGTCGAGACTTTTCTTCAGTCTGACCCGCTGACTTACTCCAGCACTTTGTGACTATCTCGTACTTCCCGTAGAGTCGGGTCACATGAACGTCCAAATCAAGCTGTTACTTACCAGGCTGGGAATAAATGAGAAGGATTGTAATCCACATAGTTTTATCCACGGAGACCATGTTAGCACTGATCTGCTGCTCAGCTCTTAGTCCTCAGACTGAATGGTCTGACAAATATGACATGTATCAAGAATGAGGTAGCAGGGAACAGGAAGCCTGATTGTGAAACCAGAATGAGACTGCTGATAAAATGTGAAACTTTAGAATTTGAAGTTGTCTCAGTTAAATTCAACAAATTTAGTTCAGTATACTTCAGTAAACAGGCCCTTCGGCCCACCGAGTCCGCGCCGACCAGCGATCCTCGCTTATTAACACTATCCTACACACACTAGGGACAATTTTTACATTTACCAAGCCAATTTACCTACATACCTGTACGTCTTTGGAGTGTAAAATAAAAGTAATCCAATTTTCCATGATTGATGAAAATAGTCCAGCCTTTTAATTTTAGTTTTTTACTTTTAGAGATACAGTGTGGAAACAGGCCCTTCGGCCCACCGAGTCCGCACCGACCAGCAATCACTCCGTACACTAGCACTATCCTACACTTTAGAAACAGTTTACAATTTTTCTTACCAAAGTCAATCAACCGACAAACCTGTACGTCTTTGGGATGTGGAAGGAAACCGGAGCACCCGGAGGAAACCCATGCAGTCACAGGGAGAACGTACAAACTCTGCAGACAGCACCCGTAGTCAGGATCAACTATAGCTCTCTGGCGCTGTGAGGCAGCAGCTCTACCACTGCTCCACTGTCCCACCCCGAACAGTCAAGTCAAGCCAAATTTATTGTGATGTGCACAAATACTGCGAGGCACGGGTACAATGAAAATCTTACTTACAGCAGCATCACAAGCACATAACAACAACAAAAAGCTAAATTCAACATAAATTCACTCTTGGTGTTGTAAATGTCACAGCAATTAATTGCATGCTTACTGCAGGTACAGCTCTATGGAATGCCAGTAAACCAGACTACATAAAGCTTGGATAGACACCAAATGCTGGAGTAACTCAGCAGGACAGGCAGCAACTCTGGAGGGAAGGAATCTCCAGAGATGCTGCCTGTCCTGCTGAGTTACTCCAGCATTTTGTGTCTATCTTTGATTTAAACCAGCATCTGCAGTTCCTTCTTATACATAAAGCTTGGATTATATTTACCTCTTGGCTGAAGGCCTGTGCTAACGATCCTTCTCATATTCAAGACAGTATCCCATGTATTGTTCTTTCATCACACTGTCTCATCCCATCTGTTACTGAAATGCATATCCAGTGTGTTGGCTGTTCCAGTGGTCTCTCGTGTAAGTTATCATCCAAATATCAGAATGCACACTAAACTGCACCCGGTAAACTCATTTATAGAGTGATACAGCGTGGAAAAGGCCCGGCGGACAACCGAGTCCACACCGACCACTTTCGCATCCACTCCCTACACACGAGGGTCAATTTGCAGAGGGCCAATTAACCTACAAACCCACACCTCTTTGGGATGTGGGAGGAAATCCGCGCACCCGGAGGAAACGAACATGGTCACACAGAGAACGTGCGAACTCCACACAGACAGCACCCAAGGGCAGGTTCGAACCCAGGATTCGTATGCTGTGAGGCAGCGGCTCTACCTGCTGTGCCAATGTGTGATTGTCTGAAATATCCTTCAACTTACCTTGCAGGCAAGAACAAGGATTGAACCCTGGTTAGCAGCATGGGAGCTGCATGCTTGCAAACTGGCAAGCAAACTACAGAGTTAAGTCTATGGTACTTCCTCCCCGATGGTTTTTCAAGCCGACTGAACATCCTTCCTTGTGTGTTGGTGGGAAGGGCTCCCCAGTCAGATCCTTTTTGCATTGCATTGTGTTGCACAACCACAGAGCTACACAAGGCACCTGTGCTCTGGACAAAACTGTTATCCATCTACTTCTGGAGTGTGCAATTGGCAAGAAAACTTTATTGATACAGCATGGAAACAGGCTCTTCGGCCCACTGAGACCGTGACAACCAGTGTTCACCCCATATACCATATACTGTGCAAATTAACCTACAAACCTGTATGTCTTTGGAGTGTGGGAGGAAACCGGAGCACCCAGAGAAAACCCTTGCGGACACAGGGAGAACATACAAACTCCATACAGACAGCACCCGAAGTCAGCATCGTACCTGGGTCTCAGGCGCTGTAAGACAGCAACACTACTGCTGTGCCACTGTGTTCTACCTGAAACACACTGACCTGCCAGGGCAAGGTGCTCTCCCTGAGCTAACATTCTTATAGTCTACATGTTCTTACTGAATACTTGAGAACCAGGGGACATAGTTTGAGAACCAGAGGACATAGGTTTAAGGTGAGGGGGAAACATTAAATAGGAACCTGAGGGAATCTGGACAGGATAGGTTTACAGAGATATGGGCCAAATTTCTTTAGTCAGCCAGGGTGGTGAATTTGTGGAATTTATTTCAACAGACGGCTGTGGAAGCCATGTCAATGAATATTTGTTAGGCAGAGATTGACAGATTCCTGATTAGTGGGGGTGTCAGGGGTTATGGGGAGAAGGCAGGAGAAGATAGATCAGCCATGATTGAATGGCGGACTTGATGGGCCGAAAGGCCTAATTCTGCACTTAGAACTTATGAACTAGTGAACATTGTATGTTTAAGAAGGAACTGCAGATGCTGGAAAATCGAAGGTACACAAAAATGCTGGAGAAACTCAGCGGGTGCAGCAGCATCTATGGAGCGAAGGAAATAGGCAACATTTCGGGTCTGAAGAAGGGTTTCGGCCCGAAACGTTGCCTATTTCCTTCACTCCATAGATGCTGCTGCATCCCGCTGAGTTTCTCCAGCATTTTTGTGTAACATTGTATGTTTGTGGGTTTCTGCTGCAGTCAAATTCTGAGAAAAGTAACACCAGTCTGAAGTAGGGTCGTGACCTGAAATGTCATCTGTCCATTTCCTTTCACAGATGCTGTTTGACCCACTGAAGTGTTTTTTTGTGTTTTGCTCAACTGCTCATATTAACAGGAAGCACGTTAACCACAGCAAGATGCAGCTCACACACAATGTTTCATTCCATCGCACGTTGGCCTTTGATGTGCTTGTACATTGATTGGAAATGTGTTCAAAACAAATAAATGTGTATTGTAGGGTGAACAAATTAATGAACAAATATGTCAGGCCCCATTCGGTCCTTCATAACTACACCATGCATTGAAATCATAGCTTATCCCCTCGGGGACGAATAAAGGGCTTTGTATTGTATTGTATTGTATTGTATTATCCTTCATCATGTCAATATCCAGTACTAGTTCTATTTCCATAGATCCTTTAATATCTAAGAAACAATTGTTCCCAGGCTAGATTGCATTGGAGTCATAGAGTCATACAATGCAGAAACAGGCCCTTCGGCCCAACTTACCCCTCCTCACTGCATCTGGACAATTGAGCCAAGGAAAATCTCATCCTTTCCCCTGCACTCTCCTGCTCAGTAAGAACTTTGCATATTTCGAACGGAGTACCTCTAGAGTTGAGAAGACATTCTGTAGCAATGTTGCTAAGACCAGCATTTTCAATCGAACTTTCTTCAGTTACAGAAATTGACTTTTTTGTGGGGTAGTTTCTGTGGTCATGATGGTTGAATCTTTTTGGTTACAGATCTCACCCAGAAATTTGCAGTTCAGGCATTGATAATAATAATAATAATAATGGATTATATTTATATAGCGCCTTTCTAATACTCAAGGCGCTTTACATCGCATTATTCATTCACTCCTCAGTCACACTCGCTGGTGGTAAGCTACTTCTGTAGCCACAGCTGCCCTGGGGCAGACTGACGGAAGCGTGGCTGCTAATTTGCGCCTACGGCCCCTCCGACCACCACCAATCACTCACACACATTCACACACATTCAAACACATTCACACGCAGGCAAAGGTGGGTGAAGTGTCTTGCCCAAGGACACAACGACAGTATGCACTCCAAGCGCGATTCGAACCGGCTACCTTCCGGTTGCCAGCCGAACACTTAGCCCGTTGCGCCATCTGTTGGAAAAGATAAAAGATAAAGGAATTCATGTATATTGCTCGATTGTGCTGCTGCAAGTACATACGGTATGACAATAAAACACACTTGACTTACTTCTTGCACTGTAATAGGCTATAAAAGCTATGAATAGTTCTGCAGTTCCACGCTGTTACTTCCCTCCCTCTCCCCATTTCCCATGGCTAGGCAGTATCTAGGGACGGGCTCAAGTTAGATCATTTTATTTGCAACTGGTCACTGAGGCAGGTAAAATCTAGTCTTGACTAAGTTTCAGAGGCCCCTTACCCAGGCTTCAGGATCATTTACATCTTGGGCTTATCTACCTTATCCACTTGAACCCATTTTCTTGCTTTATCCATAGCCCCTTAACGGACTTGAACCCACAATATTTTGGCCCGGAGACAATGGGTTGAGGTGTGCTTAGGCTGACCCTCGCAAAGAATGATGATGGGAGGGTTGGGGCATTTGTGGGTGGGTATTATCGGAATGAGAAGCAGTGCCATTTTATCATTTGTATGCATGATCTAGGCTCATTCATTATACTGGCGGATGAAAGAGATTGGTGATGGGAGTGGAATTCATAAGGTCATTAGTGATAGAAGCAGGCAATTTGGCCCATCAAGGCTACTCCGCCATTCAATCATCGCTGATTTACCTCTCCCTCCTAACACCACTCTCCTGCTTTCTCCCCATCAGCCCTGACACCTGATGAATTGAACAAAACCGCTCAGAAAGAGCTTCACAAAGTATAGCTATAAAAAGATGCCGGTTTATGCCAAAGACAAACCCAAAATGCTGGAGTAACTCAGATGGTCAAGAAACATCTCTGGCGAAAATGGATTGGTACCATTGTGGGTCAGGACCTTTCTACAGACCATCTGAAGAAGGGTCCCAACTTCAAAGGCCACCTGTCCATTTTCTCCAGAGATGCTGCCTGACCTGCTGAGTTACTCCAGCATTTTGTGTCCATCTTTGACAAAGTATAAAGCAGATTAACGCAGTGTCATCTGAACAGAGTGGTAAAGCAAGTATTGCCAAAAACTCACACCGAATTAAAAATCTCTCCTAAGAAACAACAGAGGCATAGATTGATTCGGGGTTCTCTGGAGTCCCAGGAGAGTGGGGTTTCCGAGTGCTCTTTGGGTAGTTGCGATGAAAATTGACATCTGCGGAGACGACAGCATTTTCAGCCACATGTTGCCTTGATCTCGACTTCCTTTGACAATTCACCACTGCATACGTGCGTTCACCTTCATTGTTATCCAAATGGTCATCTGCCCTGATCTTTGCAAGTTGCTGCAGATTTGCATCAACGTGGTTTCCTTCCAACACTGCTATTTCCTAAAATGTAACAAAATCAAATTTTACGACCTAATAGATTTGAAAGGTCCTCAACAGATGTCTATTACAAAGTAGGTCTCAAACTGTTCAGTGTACAGAACAAGCCATGGCTGCTGTTTACAACACAAAGATAGCACAGCACGGTGGAGCAGCGGTAGAGTTGCTGCCTGACAGCGTCTACAACAGGTTTGTAGGTTAATTGGTTTGGCATAATTGCAAATTGCCCCTAGTGTGTGTAGGAGAGTGTTAGTGTGCGGGGGTCACCGGTCGGCGTGGACACTGTGGGCCGAAGATCCTGTTTCTGCGATGGATCTCTTAGCTGGAGTGGACTGGTGTTGGTAAATGGCCTGTGTAAACACAGATAATTCAATATTATATATTCTTCATCACTCAGAGAATTTATATTTCACATTTTTACCTGGATTTCATTGTTGTCTTCACCTTGTGATGTATTGCAATTGGATTCTGCAAAATATGTTGTCGATAGAGCCATATCAGGAACAGGTTTGAACATCATTCATTCATATATTTCATTCATTTGTTCTTTGTACCTTCTATATCTCTCGTTTCCCTTTCCCCTGACTCTCAGTCTGAAGAAGGGTCTCGACTCGAAACGTCAACTATTCCTTTCGGCAGTGATGCACCCTGACCCGCTGAATTGCTAGAGCATTTTGTGTTTATCTTCAGTATAAACCAGCATCTGCAGTTCCTTCCAACACACTGAAACATCTACGTGTTGTGTGCAAGACCTTATATTTAGGAGAACCCCAAAAGTACTGCAGTATATTTGCACGAACGGAGCAAGAATCTGCCCTGTTTTCTGGTTACTGTACATATTGTTCAGAATGGATCATATTCCCTGTGCTCTACCCATCCCTCCCGAAAGCTGCCTAAACCTACCTGATCTCCCGGTTGCTCAACACTTTAACTACCACTCTCATTCCCACACTAACCTTTCTGTCCTGGGCCTCCTCCGTTGTCAGAGTGAGGCCCAGCGCAATTTGGAGGAACAGCACCTCATATTTCACTTGGGCAATTACACCCCAGTGGTATGAACATTGACTTCTCTAACTTCAAGTAGCCATTGGTTTCCCTCTCTCTCCATCCCCTCCCCATTCCCAATTCTTTGACCAGTCTTACTGTCTCCGACTACATTTTATCTGTGTACTACCTACTCCCCTGACATCAGTCTGAAAAAGGGTCTTGACCTGAAACGTTCCTTCTCTCCAGAGATGCTGCTTGTTCCGCTGAGTTACTCCACCATTTTGTGTCCTTACCTTATCTGCTCCAGCAGGTTTTCATCAGCTCATAAGTGATAGGAGCAGAATTATGCTATTCGGCCCATCCATCTACTCCGCCATTCAATCATGGCTGATCTATCTCTCCCTCCTAATCTCTTTCTCGTGCCTTCTCTCCACAATCCAGTACTAATCAAGAACCTATCTATCCATCTATGCCTTAAAAATATCTATTGACGGCCTCCACGGCCTTCTGTGGCAAAAAATTCCACACCCTCTGACAAAAGAAATTCTTCCTCATCTCCATCCTAAAGGAATGTACTTTAATTCTGAGGTTATGACCTCTGGTCCTAGACTGTCCCACTAGTGGAAACATCCATTCTACATCCACTGTATCCAGGCCGTTCACTATTTGATGTTTCAATGAGGTTCCCTCCTCTTTTCCCTCTTACCCTGTTGTAATAGGTCTTGGATCTGAAATGGATTGGGCCTGTGGACTTTAACATCGTGAAGCCCGCGGTCTCTGGTAAGAGTCCCATGGACTCGGGAGATCCATGCAGCGGAGAGAGTTTCAACCGCCCCTAGGCAGGAGTTTCGATCACCCCAACGGGGACTTCGATCACCGGCTGCGGAGGCTTTGATTGCCCCGACTGTGGATGGTTTGACTGCCCCGACCACGGGATAACAAAGAGGAAGAAGATTGAACTTTATTGCCTTCCATCACAGTGAGTAATATGGAATCCACTGTGATGGATGTTGATGTTAACTTTTATATGGTTGTGAGTCTTGTTGCTTTTCACTTAGTATGGCTGTATGGTAACTCAAATTTCACTGTACCTTAATTGGTACATGTGACAGTAAACTGACCTTGAAACCTTGAAGATGGTTAAGCATCATACGACAGTGGAAAGACACTGAAAACTGGGGTAACAGTGGGTCAGACAGCATCTCTGGAGAAAAGGAATAGGTGATGTTTTAGGTCGAGACCCTTCATCCGACAGACTCAGGGTAAAGGGGACCCAGACTCGCTACTACAGAGGAATATGGGTGATTAGCTGTTTATTGAGCAGGACGAAGGTAAATAGATCGACCGGTGTTGGCTTTTTAAAAATCGATATGTGACCTAGACATGGACTTGCAAGTCACAAGTTTGAAATGTGCTAATGATGCAAAACGAAATAGCATTGTGAACTGCAATCTAGGATGTTGTTGTGTTTTGGGAGTACATAGACTTGATGGCGGAATGGACAGACATATGGTAGAAGGTAGACATAAAAAGCTGGAGTTATTCAGCGGGTCAGACAGCATCTGTGGAGAAAAGGAATAGATTATGTTTTGGGTTGAGACCCTTCTTCAGACTGAGAGTCAGGGGAAAGGGAAACGAGAGATATAGACGGTGATATAGAGAGATATAGAACAAATGAATGAAAGAAATGCAAGAAAGTAATGATGATAAAGGAGACTGGCTATTGTGAGCTGTGGTCTAAGTGAAACAAACTAGTGTTAGCTGTGGTCTAGATGAAAAAAACTATTGTTAGCTGTGGTTTTGGTTAAAACCATGTTAGCTGTGGGCTGGATAAAAACATTTGTTAGCTGTGGTCTAGGTGAAACCAGCATCTGCAATTCCTTCCTACACATATGGCAGATTCTTTTATTGCAGAGAAATGAGGTGATAAATTTTGAATACTTAGGGGCAATATAGAATAGTCTGAAGAAGGGTCTCGACCCTTCTTTCTCTCTGCCTGTCCCTCTGAGTTACTTCAGCATTTTGTGTCTATCTTCGGTTTAAACCAGCATCTGCAGTTCCTTCCCACACAGATACTATTTGAAGAACGGTTGTGACCATCGGGTGGCGCCACGAGCCGGCAGCCTCGCTAGCAGCTGTCCGTCCTTTCGACATTATTTGTTTTTAGTGTGTTTTAGTGTATTTAAGTGTGTGGGGGGGGGGGGAGTTGGGGGCGGGGAATAGGGGGGGAAACAGTTTTTCAGTCACTTATCTCGGTGGAATGTGACTTTTCTCCTAATCACATTTTCACCCTCCCTCATGGGCTACAGCTTGGATTGGTGCGGCCTCCCCCGGAGTTGGGCCCAGAGCTTCAGCAGCGGGCGCAGTGCGGACTTTCCATCGCGTAGCCGGGCGAACCCTTGCCGGGGATCAGCAGAAGAAGTGCTCCGATCGCTGACCCACGGATTATAACATCCTGAAGCCACGGGCGCGGGGTGGACTTTCCATCGCGGAGTCTGGGATCCCTTGCCGGGGATCGCCGGAGAAGTGCTCCGACCGCCGGGCTGCGGCCTATAACATCCGGTAGGAAGCGGCCGATTCGGGACCTCCAAGCCGCGGAGTGTCCGTCTGTCCCGACGGTGGAGTTTCGAGTATCCTGAAGAGAGGGCCTGTACGTAGTGGCGACTGCATGGCCCCGACCACGGATGAACAAAGGAGGAGGACTGACTGAACGTTATTGCCTTCCATCACAGTGAAGAATGTTGATTCCACTGTGGTGGATGTTCATGTTGTATTCTATTGTGTATTGTGTTCTTTTTGATTGTGTGGCTGCATGGAAAATAACATTTCACTGTACCTCAATTGATGCGTGTGGCAATAAATGTGAACTTGAACTTGAACTTGACCCTAAATGTCACCTATTCATTCCCTGCACAGATGTTGCCTAACCCGTTAAGTTACTCTAGCACTCTGTGGCCTCAGCTCAGCCCTGAGTGCAGTCCAAGGTGTTTTTTTATTATTATACAAATACTTTTATTCAAAAAATAAAAACAAACATACAGAGTATTAACACAATCCAAGACTGCCCATGTTGACAATTTACAAACAAACGATCATCAAATTAGTATATCGCCATCTTTGTCAACAAAACACTCTACCTCCCGCGGCGACCAGCGTTCACGGAAGGCCCCCTAAGTCCTTGTGGATACCGCCTGTTCCCAAGCCAATTAACCAATTTACCAAGCCAATTAACCTACAAACCTCTGCGTCTTTGGAGTGTCAGAGAAAACCGAAGAACTTGGAGAAAATCCACGTGGTCACGGGGAAAATGTACAAATTTCGTACAGACAGCACCCATAGTCAGGATCGAACCAGGGTCTCAGATCCCTCGGGGCATACGCAGTGCCACCGTGTCGCCCCGAGAGATCAGAGGGGCATTTACTGAGGATGCGTTGTCACAAGGGAAAGACAATTCTCAGCATTGTTGATGTAATTTAGGAGAATTTTATCCCCTGGATAAAAGATGTCCCACACATCAACTTCGATGCTGTCCTGACCTCTCATCTACCTCATTGGAAATCTTTGAGATGTTTTTAATTGGATTTCAGTGATATAGAGCCATAAAGAATTATGTTATGTTATCCCGTTTTCTCATTTCGAAAAGCTCGGGGCAATTTGCAGAAGCCAATTAACCTACAAACCCACACGTCTTTGGGATGTGGGTGGAAACCAGAGCACCTGGAGGAAACTCACGTGGTTGCAGGGAGAATGTAAAAACTGCACGCAAACAGCACCCGAGGTCAGGATCGAACCTGGGTCTCTGGCGCTGTGAGGCAGCAGCTCTACAAGCTGTCCCACCCTTGTTGATGTTGATGGGGTTTGATGAAGAAGGATGCATAGCGATTGGTGTTTAGTATTAACGTTGTAGTGGACTAGTGGGGCTGAATGGCCTGTGTTATGCTACATAATATTAGTTTATATATTCTCAAACATTCAGACAATTCACACTTCACATCCTTACCTGGGTTTCATTGTTATCTTCTCTGTGAGATCTCTTGCCTTTCGATTCTAGAAAATACATCATTATTGAAAGGACCACATCAGAAACATATTTAAACTTATGTTCATAAGTTCATAAGTGATAGGAGCAGAATTAGCCCATTTGGCCCATCCAGTCTACATCATTCAATCATGGCTGACCTATCTTTCCCTCTCAACCCTTTACTCCTCCCTTCTTCCCATAACCTCTGGCATCCGTACTAATCAAGAATCTATCAATTTCCGCATTAAAAAATATTGATTGATTTGGCCTCCACAGCCTTCTGTGGCAATGAATTCCACAGATGCACCACCAACTAAAGAAATTCCTCCTCATCCCCTTTCTAAATGTACGTCCTTTTATTCTGGGGCTGTGGCCTCTGGTCCTAAATCTCCTAGTGGAAACATCCTCTTCACATCCATTCTCTCCAGGCCATGTGTTGTACACAAACCTTATATATTTATTAGAATCTATGCTAAGCTAGAAACTAATTTTTGTGTCAGTTTTAGTTCTACTTTTACTTTTATGTTTAGAGTTACAATGCGGAAACAGGCCCTTTGGCCCACCGAGTCTGCGCCGACCAACAATCACCCATACACTAGTTCTATCTTACACACTAGAGCCATTTACAGAAGCCAACTAACCTAGTATGTTAGTTTAGTTTATTGTCACATGTAACATAGTTAACCATATAACCAATGAGTTAACCATATAACCAATTAACAAAGGTAGACAAAAATGCTGCAGAAACTCAGCGGGTGACGCAGCATCTATGGAGCGAAGGAAATAGGCGACGTTTTGGGCCTAAACCCTTCTTCAGACTGAAGAAGGGTCTCGACCCGAAACGTCGCCTATTTCCTTCGCTCCATAGATGCTGCCTCACCCGCTGAGGTTCTCCAGCATTTTTGTCTACCTTTGATTTTTCAGCATCTGCAGTTCCTTCTTAACCAATTAAAAATATAAAGATATGGTCATTGGGGTTATATTAAAACCTACAAACCTGCACGTATTTGGAATATGGGAGGAAACCCATGTGATCACAGGGATAACGTACAAACTCAGTGCAGACAGCACCCATTGCCAGGATCAAAGCTGGGTCTTTGTAGCTGTAAGGCAGCAACTCTACCGCTATGCCACTGTGCCTTCCATTTGGAATTTGTATTTTTCCTTGATTTAAACATCTCCATCAGATCACTTTGCAACCTTCTCTGTTCTCAGGAGATCAATTGTTCGCTGTTCACTGTTTGCTGATCAATTATCCACCGGACTAAAGTCCTTCGTTCCTAAGTTACTTTTTCTAAATCCATTATGTACCTCTCTAGGGATTTCACAACCTTCCTAAAGTGGTGACCACAATACTACAATTGTAACTAAACTCATATTTTATAAATGGAGGTACACTAAACTATAGATGCTGGAATCTGAAGCAAGAAGGTATCCCTGGTGCAGTCTAGACCCAAATTGTCGACAATTTATTTCTGCTTGCAGACTCTGCTTAACTCATTGAGTGCCTTTAGCAGCTTTTTGGCTCCTACATGTTTCATAAAATGTCATAAAAACATTCTATGTATCAGAGTTAATTTATTTTTTTCAATCAATTTCCCAATCTGCTCTGGAACTTTCAAGGAACTTGGCTATTAAACATTCTGCAGAAGCCTTGTTTTTGCACCTTCCAGTTTATATTGCCACTTGCAAAACTGACCATAAATTAAGTGTGAAGAAGGGTCTCGACCCGAAACGTCGTCTGTTCCTTCGTTTCAAAGATGCTGCCTCACCCGCTGAGTTTCTCTAGCATTTTTGTCTACCTTCGATTTTGCCAGCATCTGCAGTTCTTCTTAAACATAATGTATGCGTTACATTTTTTTATTATTAAATTTTATTGGCCAAACAATAAACGTGTGAAGCAACTTCGAAAAAATAGGAAGGAACAATTGTTTGTTAATGTTATAAAGTGTGGATGTGTAGAGATGATTACAAAATTGTTCTCATTAGCTTGGTAAGATTAAGATCAAATATAGTATTTCACTGCCTTTAAACCTAGCTCTTCGAAACCACAATCAGGAAGACTGTGTTCTTCTTGGAAGTCAATTGTTGAGCAATGTGTCAAGTTAATTAATGCTCCATCTGTGGTGAGGCAAACACAACTGCTTGCTCTTTTTGTAAACAAGCTTTTGCAGTTATTTTTTTCTATTGTTCTCCAGGCATGCTGTCTAACCCACTGAGTTACTCCAGCACTTTGTGTCTTTTGTGTAAACCAGTATCTTCGGTTTCATGTTTCTACATTTTGACGGGTCTGAAGAAGGGCCCCGACCCGAAACATCACCTATCTATGTTATAGATTCTATAGATGCACCGTATCCCACCATTGAGCCATCTATACCTCACGATGCCTGAAGAAAGCAGACAACATAATTAAGGACCTTTTTCATCCCAGCCGTCCCCTCTTCTCCCCTCTCCCATCAAGGCAGAAGATATAATAGCTTGAAATTATACTCCACCAGTTTCAGGAACAGCTTCTTCAAACCTGTTGGAAATGTACACGAGAATGTGATGTAAGAGACTTTTAGATAAGTACATTGATATGCAGGGCTGGAGGGATATGGATTATGTGCAGGCAGATAAGGGTTTGTTCAGGGCAAGCCCTATCAGGGGGGGGGGGGGGGCAACGAGTGCCATTTGGCATGGGCCTCATGCATGTCTGCTTCAAAGGGATCTTGATTTGGGGACATCTAAAATTGAGGGGCTTCTGCTTGAAATTCTGAAATTAAAATTGTCCTGGGCCTCAGTTCATCTACGAGAGGGCCTGGTTCCTGGCATTATGTTCGGCACGGACATTGTGGGCCCGAGGGCTTGTTCCTGTCATGTTTAGTTTGGTTTAGAGATACAGCATGGAAACAGGCCCTTTGCCCCACTAAGTTCGCTCTGACCAGCAATCACCCATACACTAGTTCTATCGTGCACACTAGGTACAATTTCCAGAAGCCAATTAACCTACAAACCTGCACGTCTTTGGAATGTGGGAGGAAACCAGAGCACCCAGAGAAAACCCACACGGTCACATGGAGAACGTACAATCTCCGTAGTCAGGATTGATCCCAGGTGTCTGGCAGCAACTCTACCGATGTGTCACTGTGCCACCCTGCCTCAGGAAAGCAGCCAACATAATAAAGGACCTTTTTCACCGCAGTCATCCCCTCCAATCCCTCTTTTGTCCATGATAACAATCAAGCATATATTGGCACTTTGCACAAGGACTAGACTATATCAAAAATGTTTTTAGCACTAATTGTTAGTTTACATTTTGAAGGTTTTTGTTAGTTAATTAGCTAGTTAAGTTTATTATCATTCGTAAGTCGCTCAGCTCTTCCTCTTCATTGCGAAATAACGTTTAAGTAGAAACGTTATGAGGAACATAAATGAGGAAGAAGTCAGCAAGACATTGGGTATGAAACCAGAATGATCTTGCAGATTAACTCTTGAGTTTCAAATTTTCTCAGCACATTTCAAACATAAATTAATGTTCATAGAGTAATGGAAATGGTGAAAAGAGTCAGAAACCTGGCACGAGTGAGGAATATTTGGTAATACGGTCATCAGGCATAAGTGATACGGCCCATCAAGTCTACCCCACCATTCAATCACGGCTCATCTATCTCTCCCTCCTAACCCCATTCTCCTGCCTTCTCCCCATAACCCCTTTGAATGCAGCAGGATCTGGATCGATTGACCTGGTGGGAGGAGCATTGGTTGATGGAAGTTAATACAGAGAAGTGTGAGGTGTTGCATTTTGGGACGTCGATCAAGGGCAGGACCTACAGAGCAAATGGCAGGCCTCTGGGTAGTGTTGTAGAGCAGAGGGATCTAGGAGTACAGGTGCATGATTCCTTGAAGGTTGAGTCACAGGTAGATAAAATGGTCAAAAAGGCTTTTGGTTACTTTGGCCTTCATCAGTCAGAGTATTGTGTATAGAAGTTCAGAGGTCATGTTGCAGTTGTCTAAGATGATGGTGAGACCGCATTTAGAGTATTGTGTTCAGTTCTGGACACCATGATATAGGAAAGATACTGTCAAGCTTGATAGGGTTCCGAAAAGATTTACGAGGATGTTGCCAGGACTAGGGTGTGTGAGCTAGGGTGAGGTTGATTAGGCAGGGTCTCTATTCCATGGAGCCCAGGAGGATAAGGGGTGATCTGAAAGAGGTGTATAAGATCATGAGAGGAATAGGTCGGGTAGATGCACAAAGTCTTTTGCCCAGAGTAGAGGAATCGAAGACTAGAGGACATAGATTCAAGGTGAAGGGGAAAAGGTTTAATAGGAATCTGACGGGTAACTTTTTCACACAAAGGGTGGTGGGTATATGGAACAAGATGCCAGAGGAGGTAGTTGAGGCTTGGACTATCCCATCGTTTAAGAAACAGTCAGACAGATACATGGATAGGACATGTTTGGAGGGATATGGACCAAGAGCAGGCAAGTGGGACTAGTGTACCTCGGACATTGTTGGCGGGTGTGGGCGAGTTGGGCCGAAGGGCCTGTTTCCACACTGTATCACTCTATGACTCTATGACATTCTGACCAGGCTCTCATTTCACTCCTGCCTTTGGGAAGAAGGCACAGGAGCCTGAAAACTGTGACCTCCAGGTTCAAGAACAGCTTCTTAGCAGCAACAAATAGGCTTTTGAACACTGCACACTAACCTCAAATATCAAGTATGGACAGTCTTTGGTTGCACTAATTATCATCAGTTATTTTTTGTCCTTATTGGACATTAACTAATTCATTTTTGTACATTATATATTAACAGTGTGCATTATGTTTACAAGCACAATGAGGGGAATAGATAGGGTATGTGTTGGAAGGAACTGCAGATGCTCATTCAAACCGAAGATAGACACAAAAATCTAGAGTTACTCAACGGGTCAGGCAGCATCTCTGGAGTAAAGGAATAGGTGATATTTTGAGTCAAGACCTTTCTTCAGACAGAGTTAGGGGAAAGGGAAACAAGGGTAACAAGGGAAACAAGTCTCTTACCTAGAGTAGGGGAATCAAGACTCAGGGGACAAGGCGTCAGGTGAAAACGAAAAGATTTAATAAGATCCTGAGGGGCATCATTTTTTTACACAGTGAGTTGTGGGTGTATGGAATGAGCTAACTGATGAGGTATTTGAGGGAGGTGCTACAAAAACATTTTAAAGGCATTTGGACAGTTACATGAATAGGACTGGTTTAGAAGGAGATGGACCAAACGCTGGCAGGAGGAACTAGAGTAGATGGGGCATCTTGGTTGACGTGGACAAGTTGGACTGAAGGGTCTGTTTCCATGCTGTATTACTACATAAATCTGCAGACTCGTTGTGCTACTGAAACAAAGCAATATATTGTTCCCTTGTCGGTACATATGACATTCAAACACTCTTGACGCTTGCGTTTAACAAAACAAAATCAACCAAATGTCCTCGACATGGATTCAGTTCCAGTGCGTAAAAAAGTTATGAGAAGAATATACCTTGCACTATATTTGTTTTGAGTACTGTTGATATCAATCTTGTAATTGGAGATAGTGTGGTTGTCATTGGTTCTGTTATAAAAATATGTGTTATTGTTAATGTTTAATGTTGGAGACTTCCGGTGGCGTCATGTTGGACTAACAGACGTGCACCTAGCTCCGCTCCCGAAAAACTTCACGATTTATCGTGTAAAACGGGTCCAGAAATCGGGATTGTTTTTAAAAACCTTACCGGAGCTTCTGGTTACCGCGCTGATGACGTCATCGTTAAACGCAATGTTTTAAACGGTGGTTTGAAGCCCTTTAAATGAGTAAATTGCCTCCAGCTGTGAGCCCTCAGAGAGCAGTGAATAAGCTGCTGAAAAAGTCTGAAGCAGAAGTTACCTCTGAAGTCTCTGAAGTGGCTGCAGAAATGGATACAAGATCTAAGAAAGACTTTGATGACTTGAAGAAATCAATGAAAAATTTGAAAGATGAGATTTCGGATAATAGGGTGGAAGATAAGAAGGAAATGAAGGAAAATACGGCAAAAATGATGGAAGGAATGGAGAAGATGATGAAGGATTTAAATGCTGGTAACCAGAAGAATATGATGGATTTACTGGACATTATGAATAAACGAATTGATGAGGTGAAAGATGGACTATCAGAGAAAATGGATAAGATGGATGTAATTACTATGGATAAGTTCACGGCTGTACTTGAAACAGTAGCTGCAAGTATGCACACAATTACGGAATTGGAGAAAAACACGGCTCGACTGGTTGAAGACATGGCGAAATTGAGGCAAGAACATGAGCAAATGAACAAGCGTCACTACAAATGGGGACTCAATTAGAGAAAGTCTCAGTCAAATGCCTGGACCTGGAAGCTCGCTCTAGACGCAGAATTTGAGAATTCTTGGTGTTTCAGAGGGGGCAGAAGGGGAACAGGTACGTGAATTTGCCATGGGCTTGTTGAAACAACTGTTGAATCTTTCCAAGGAACCGAAAATCGAAGTGGCTCATCGTGTCCCAAGATTTGGAAAAAGATTTGGTGCGGGAAAAGCTTATCCACGACATATTATAGTGAAATTTCGAGATACTGCAGAACTGGAATATGTTATGAGCAAAATCAAATATGGTGTACAATTGCGGCTGGACAAGGACACTATTAAGATATTCAGGGACTACCCGTATGAAATTGTGCAAAAAAGAAACAAATTTGATAAGGTTAAAGATCTTTTAAGAGGGAGAGAAGGGGTCAGATTTGGGTTTTTTTATCCCGCGAAAATGCGTATTTCCTTTAATGGTCTTGAAAAGTCATTTGTTAAGCCTGAAGACGCATTCAAATATGCCCAAACGATCGTTGAAAAACAGAAATGAAAGGGAGTTTTGGCAGATCCGAACCATTCTCAGCAATGTTTTGTCTGGGGATAGTTACACTGTTATCTCTGGAATGTTGAATCAAGGACATTTTCTGTTCAAAACGTGTAAACAACTGAATAGTTGGAATATAAATCAGAAAATAATTGCTTATTGATTAAAATATTATAACCAATTGTAAGAACTTACCCTATTAACAACTTAAAAAGTTATGCAGGTTAGATTAGAATACTAACAACAACAAAAAAATAATGAACTAACATACTAATATGAATTTTTAATAAATTGTAACCTTATCTATAAGCGGGAGGAGGGGATGAGAAACGAGCTCCTGGCTTATGTCCAGGAGCACGTCTCGTTAACCCCTTCAACCAACAGTTGATTCTTATTGAAATCAAAAATATTGGTTTAATAATTAAACTCCGATATATATATATGTTATAAGGAAATATCAGGGTAAAATTGTATTATATATCTGAATGTGAGGCCTCGTTTTAATATTTTAATATGTTATGATTAACTAAGAGAGCGGAGCTATTTGAGTAACAACGCAATGGAAGTCAAAACAAGGTTTTTTCCCACCTACAGGTGGGACACTCGCTACAGTGCCGACTATATCAGACACTGTAGCCTCACTTTTTTAGGGTTTTTTTTACCACATAAAATCACTTGTTTGTGTTTTGTGTTTAGTGATAAGAGTAAAATGGACATACCAGCAAAATGTAATAATTCAAAAACTCCCCCAATACCTAAAGACCTGGGACATGGACGCACCACAAGATTCAAAGGTACTATAATTATTCAAAATGCATGACACCACACAAAAGAACCTAGGAGGAATCTCATTTTGTAGTTGGAATATAAGAGGTATTAACGAACCTATCAAAAGGGGTAAGATATTAGCTCAGCTAAAACTGTACAATTCTGACATTACCTTCCTACAAGAAACACACCTAAAACCTCAGGATCAAGTTAGGCTGAGGGCGAAATGGATAGGTCAAACATACCATTCTTCATTTACTTCAAAATCTAGAGGCACGTCAATTATCATAAGAAAAGGTATACCATTTAAAGCAAAGAATATTATAACAGATATAGAAGGGAGATACCTAATAGTTAATGGAGAAATCCATGACACTCCACTTACTTTGGTAAATATATATGCCCCTAACTTTGATAACCCCCACTTTTTCAACAAAATCTTCAATATAATTGCAGAGTCAAACTATCAAAATGTTATAATAGGCGGAGACTTTAACTGTGTTTTAGATCCGTACTTAGATAAATCAAGTCAAAAACAGAGAGGGAATATGAAATCGAAAACTGGGGAACTCCTCAATACCTATATAAATAACACTAATATAGCAGATGTTTGGAGAATTGTGAATCCAACTGGCAGGGAATATTCGTTTTACTCAATGGTACATAAGGCATACTCACGTATAGACTACTTTCTGCTGGATACAAAATTAATCCCCCAAACATCTAATGCAATATACCATACAAATTCAATTTCAGACCATTCTCCACTAACTTTCTTTTTAAAACTGGAAGGATTGTCTAAGAATAAATCATTCTGGAGATTTAACTCTCAAATTTTAAAAGATCCACAAGCGAGTATATATTTAAAAGAACAAATGGAGGTCTTTTTTCAAACAAATGATACTTCAGATATATCGCCTACTTTACTTTGGGAATCTTTTAAAGCATACATTAGGGGTATTATAATTTCATATCAAGCTTTTCAAAATAAAAAGAATAAGAATGAACAAAGACAGTTAGAAGAACTTATTAGACAAATGGATATAGATAATGCTAAAGATCCATCAATAGATAAACATAATAAAATAATAATTTTAAAATTTAAATTAAATAAATTATTATCTGCCAAACTTATAAGACTTTTTCAAATTACAAAACAAGAGCACTTTGAATTTGGGGATAAACCGCATAAACTTTTGGCTCGCCAGCTAAAAAAACGAGAAAAGGAACATACTATACCAAAGATCAAATCAGATAAAGGGGAATTATTAACAACACCGAAGGATATTAATAAAAGATTTGCGCAATTTTACGAGAATTTGTATACATCTAAAACGATAACTGATTCCAATAATATCACAAAGTTCTTGGATACCTGTAATCTTCCAAAGTTAGAGCTGAAGGAACAAGAGGAACTGGGTGCACAAATCTCAATTAAGGAATTAGAAGATACAATAAACTCATTAAAGAATGGAAAAACACCAGGCCCTGAGGGATTTACTAATGAATTTTATAAAAGCTTTTATGATAAAATAATACCAAGATTACAAAAAATGTACCAATACGCTTTTAAAAAACGAATACTACCTGATACATTAGCGGAATCAACGATTACATTAATACCTAAGAAAAATAAAGATTTAGAAGAACCTGGCTCATATAGAGCTATATCATTGTTAAACACAGATCAAAAAATATTAGCGAAAACATTAGCTAGAAGATTAAGTAAATACATTAGTAAATTAATAAACCCAGATCAGACAGGGTTTATCCCTAAGAGATACTCTTCTAATAATATGAGACGTCTACTCAACATAATGCACTCACACAAATCTGAAGATCAAGAATTATCAATTATTTCGCTGGATGCTGAAAAAGCATTTGATCAAGTAGAATGGAATTATATGGATAAAGTATTACAAAAATTTCAACTGGGAGAGAATTTTATTTTATGGATTAAGTTACTATATAACAAACCTACAGCTAGAATACTTACTAATAACATATTATCCTCGAAATTTCAACTGTCAAGGGGAAATAGACAAGGATGCTCATTATCACCACAGCTGTTTGCTCTCATTATTGAACCGCTAGCAGAAAAAATTAGAATACACCCTGATATTCATGGATATAATACTAAAGACTCATATAATAAAATATCTTTATACGCGGATGATATATTATTGTATATTACAAAACCTCAAATCACTATACCAAATATATTAAATTTAATTGAAGACTTCGGATCTTTTTCTGGATATAGAATAAATTGGAATAAAAGTGAAATTATGTCAATAAAACCGAAAGATTCAACACATCTTTTAAAATTCCCTTTTAAAATAGCTACAGAAAAATTTAAATATTTGGGAATCGAAATTACCAGAACATATCAAGGTATGTTCAGGGCAAATTTTGACCCCCTACTTATTAAACTAAATACATTAATTAAATTCTGGAAAACGCTCCCGATGTCTTTAATAGGCCGAATAAACGCAATAAAAATGATCTTTTTACCACAAATTTTATACCTATTTCAATCAATTCCTATATACTTACCTAAGAAGTTTTTTAAAAAACTCGACTCAGATATCACTAATTTTATATGGGACTATAAATCACATAGAATACAAAAAACCCATCTGAATAAACCTAAAGTATTGGGGGGTCTAGCACTACCTAATTTTATGTATTATTATTGGTCAGTAAATATTAAAAACATGATTCAACTGATGGATAACTCCGCCCAGCAAGTAGACTGGATTGTAATGGAGAAAGAGGATTGCTCCTCTAGAAACATTGGAGCGATCCTCCTCTCTCCAATGAAACTGAATAACATAAATTATAATAAGAACCCAATTATTCATAGTACAATCCGTATTTGGAAACAAATAAAACAAAATTTAAAATTAAGAAACTTATCACTTTTATTACCTATAGTCAATAACCCTTTGTTTAGTCCTTCTATTATAGATAAAGCTTATACACAATGGGATAGACTAGGAATTAAAATGCTTGGTGACTTGTATGAAACTGGAAAATTACTTTCATTTCAACAATTACAAATAAAATATAAACTCGGAAATAATCAATATTTTAAATATTTTCAAATATGCGACTATTTGAAAAAATATACAAAAGATCATTATAATAATCCAATAGATGTATTGGACGAGGCAATGCAGATAAAAGCGGAATCAGCAAACTTAATATCATATTTGTATAATATTATTTTAAATGTACAAATACCACCTACGGAGGGTATCAGAAGAGACTGGGAACAAGAGTTAGCTATTAAAATTTCAAAGGAAAGTTGGAATGAATACGTATTAAACGTGCATAAATGCTCGATTAATGTAAGACACACTTTAATACAATTTAAAATTTTACATAGATTATATTATTCGAAAACTAAAATTCATAAAATTTTCCCAAACGTATCATCTATTTGTGATAAATGTCAATCCCAAGAAGCAACTATATATAGCGCACTCATTTGTCTTCTGTACAAAAATTCAAAAATTTTGGAATGAAATTTTTGAAATCTTTACAAAGTTATTTAAAACAAGACTGATATCCAAAGCAGAATGGATTATCTTCGGAATAACGGAAGATGATCCAGAACTAAATGTGTTTCAAAAGAAATTAATGAACTATGGGTTAATAACTGGAAAAAAGCTAATTCTAAAATTTTGGAAGAAGGCTCCAATACCAACTATAAATATGTGGATTTCAAATATGTTTGAAACATTACACCTAGAAGAGATAAGACTCCTCCTAGCAGGTAAACCAGATCACTTCCACCTGACGTGGTCTGCATTTATAGAATTATTACAAACATAGGGTGCAAAAGTACTTTAAAAAAATAAAAAATTGAGGTCAGGTAAGGGGGGATGATAGTTGAAGAGTTGGTATGTCCTATTTACGTGATGCTCAAAAAAAAAACATTTGTTTCTCTTTTTTTCTCTTTCTCTTTTCTTTTCTTAGGGCCTATTTCTTAACTCTTTTTGTTTTTGTTTTTATTTTTGCTCTTATAGGGTCTTCGTCCTCTTTTGTTGTTACATTTTCTACACTTTTCTACACTTGCACTTTTTCCTTCACTTTCTTCTTTCTTTCAATCTTTTCCTTTTCTAGTGTAAAAAAATAAATAAAGGGAGTACATTAATTGTAAGAAGATATAAATGACGAGTATTAATGTATGTGGTTGTAATGTAATGTACTTCTAATAAATAAAAATAAAAAAAATAAAATAAAAAAAAAAAAATCTTGTAATTGGAGATAATGTGGTTGTCATTGGTTCTGTTATAAAAATATATGTTATTGTTAATCATTAACTTAATGTTTAATGTTTTAGGTGTCATTCCTAATGTCAATGTATGTCACATTGCACTTGCGGGCGGAGCACCAAGGCAAGTTTGTGAATACATGGTCAATAAACCTATTCATTCATAAACCTATTCATTCATTCATTCATTCATCATTCCCTCATGTTCATTCAAGTTCTGTTGAGGCAAGGAAATAAAATTAAGTCTCAACTGTTTTCACATGCAGTGAATAAAGAGAACAAGATTGTCAGATGGAACCCATTGCTTTGAGTAAAGTGGCAATTAGTTTGAGAGATATGGTGACTTTTATTCAGTGGAATTGGACGTCTTAGTTGAGTTTAGTTTAGTTTCGAGATACAGCATGGAAACAGGACCTTTGGCCCACCTAGTTCACGCTAACCAGTGATCCCCTCCACTCACCAGCACTATCCTGCACACACTAGGGTCAATTTACAATTTTACCGAAGCCAATTAACCTACAAACCTGCACGTCTTTGGAGTGTGGGAAGAAACCAAAGATCTCAGAGAAAACCCACTTGGTCATGGGGAGAACATAAAGACTCTGTACAGACAGCACCCGTAGTCAGGATTGAACCCGCGTCTCTGGCGCTGAAATGAAGGCAGCAACTCCACCGCTGTACACACGTACACTCTATGTATCATTTATATTTTTGTGTGTCTATGTGTATGTGCCTGTGATGTTTCCACAAGCGTGATTTTCATTTTACCTGCACCTCACCATACGTGCATATAAGAATAAGCCAGACTTGACTCGAAAACTGCTCAGCAAAGTATATTACAATGATGTTCTCATGAGAAAAAGTACTTCCAGAACAATTGATCTGATGGGATGTCATAACTTATAGTTTCCCTCTTCTAAATATTCTTCACAGTTAAAACCATGAGGCATTTCCAGGATTTAATACAATTTATTCCTCATGACTGCAATGTCATGCTACACAACACAAAATAATAAGTCATTGCTATGAAGGCCAGCAACATTGTTTTGATGTCACCTTTACTGAGTGAATATTGAGTGAACTAAGTTAATAATTTTAGCAGAAGAAACATTAATTCTGTGCCGTCTATTATGAAAGCAAAATGAAAAACACTTTGTCAATGCCCTTTATGGCCGACTATTTGCATACCTTGGGTTAGCAAGCAAAGAATTTCTCTGTGACTTGTCACATATGACAATAAAGTATTCATTCATTCATTCATTCAAAATAAAAATGATCATTTGGTCTTGTTGTAGAGTTGTTTCTCAGACTATCACCAGTGGATCTTCATTCTGCCTTCTACGGCAAGCTGTGAGGTTTCGGTTCATTGGGTCCCTGCAAAAAAAATGTTGAATTCATCAGATTCATTAACTCCGGGAATTGTGCTTCATTTCACAAGGCCACTCACAACAGAATTCTGCTTCCAATTGGCACAGTGATGCAGCTGATAGAGCTGCTGCCTCACAGTGTCCAAGAATTTGCTTGGATTTAGACTTTGGTGCTATCTGTGTGGAGTTTGCATGTTCTCGCTGAGGCCATGTGGGTTTCCTCCTCGAGCTCCGGTTTCCTCCCACCTCCCAAAGACTTGTGGGTTGACAGGTTAATTGGCCAGTGTGAATTTCCCCGAGTGTGTTGGGATTTGGGATGAGAGGATGGGATAACATAGAACTAATGTGTATGGGTGATCAATGGCCTGATAGATACAAAGTGCTGGAGTAACCCAGCGAGTCAGGCAAGATCTCTGGAGAAAAAGGATGGGTGACATTTCAGGTCGGGACCCTTCTTCAAACTGAAAGTAGAGGGGAGGGAATTGGGGTCAGAAAAGATGGCCTGCATGGTCGCAGTGGGCCAAAGGGCCTGTTTCCATGCTGTATTTCTCTGATTCAATTACTCCACAACATCTACATCAAGCACTGCAGTTCATTCTGCACACAAACATCTTGTCAAGACCTATTGATATCTTCTTCGTAGAGCATTGGTTTGGCTCGCATTTGTGAAATAATTTTTCTAAACACATTTCGTTTGTTTTATTTTATCAGCATGTTTGAAAGTATTAATGGACATCATTTGGAAGCATTCAGCGATGCTGATGATCTCCGCAAAACATACCTTCCTTATACTTGTGAATAAGAGGCTGAGATACTGCAGATCCCAAGCAGAGCGAAGTACAGCCATCGTCCCACCTTCCATATAATGTAACTGAGCAAAGGGGGAAAGATACAGAATCAGTGGGAGGAAACAGACTAGTTCGTGTTGGAAACATTCATATCCTGATTGCTGTGAAATCTCTGCATGGAGCAGGGTACAGCAACTGAGCCCCGGGAGTTCAGCTGGGAAATTCCACTGTCCAGGATCTCGACCCAAAACCTCACCTATCCATGTTCTTCAGAGATGCTGCCTGACTCGCTGAGTTACTCCAGCATTTTGTGTCTAGCGTTGATAAAGTTAGATAAGAAAAGATGGGAGGTGACGAGTGGTATGTAAACACCAGCATGGACCAGCTCAGTTGATCTTTTCTGTGCCTTAAATCCTATGTGCCCAGATGTAATTCTGCATAATCCTGGAACTTCATCACATTGAGGGTATTGTGTGCATTTCTGGTCTTCATGTTATAGGAAAGATTTTGTCAAGCTGGAAAGGGTGCAGAGAAGATTTACGAGGATGTTGCCAGGACTCGAGGGCCTGAGCTATAGGGAAAGGTTGAGCAAGCTAGGTCATTATTCCTTGGAGTGCAAGGGGACGAGGGGTGATCTTATGGAGGTGTACAAAATCAAGGGATGAGTCCACAATAACTTTCTCATTCACTCTTAAGGCGCCAGAGACCTGGGTTCGATCCTGACCTCAGGATGTTATCTGTGTGGATTTGTACATTCTCCCTATGACCGCGTGTGTCTCCTGCCGGTGCTCTGGTTCACTCTCACATCCTAAAGACATGCGGGTTTGGAGGTTAATTGGCATCTGCAAAATTTCCCTTCATGTGTAGGGAGCGAACAATAAAGTAGTACAACATAGAACTAGTGTTAACGGGGGGATCGAAGATAGACGCAAAAAGCTGGAGTAACTCAGCAGGTCAGATAGCACCTCTGGAGAGAAGGAATAGATTACGTTTTTCGTGTTGATACACTTCTTCAGTGATCTATGGCTGTCATGGACTCGTAGGGTGGAAGGGCCTGTTTCCGTGCTGTTTCTCTAAAACTAAAAACCAAAAAAAATAGCTAGAGTCCATTTGGCCCATTGAGTGTATGCTGGATCTTAGATCATTCCTTTCAATTCTACTGCACACTCCGATCTCAACATTTGAATCGATTGAAGTCAATACTCTGATGCACTTAACACTAGCAAATGAAAGAGGACATTCTCTTCCAATTATTTCTCATAAGGATGCAGAGCCAATCACAACAACAGTAATAACATAATTGTACCATTCAGTGCAAGTGGATCGGGTGGTGTCATTTTGACTATCATTGGATCTTTTTTCTGTACTTGCAAACGGTGTAGTCGTCATTGGTTCAGTCGTTTTAGGTTCTGTTGAGACAAGGAAATACAATTCAGCATCATCTGCTTTTCACTTGCAATCTTGTTCATAAGTCATAGGAGCAGAATTAGACCGTTTGGCACATCGACTTCGTCAGTTCATGTTCATACGTGATAGGAGCATAATTAGGCCATTCGGCCCATCAAGACTACTCCACCATTCAATCATGGCCGATCTATCTCTCCCTCCTAACCCTATTCTCCTGCCTTCTCCCCATAACCCCTGACACCCTTACTATCTCTGCCTTAAAATATCCATTGACTTCTTTATTGCCTCCACAACTTCTGTGGCAATAAATTCCTCAGATTTACTACCCTCTTGCTTTAGAAATTCCTCCTCATTTTCTTCCTGAAGCAACGCTCTTTAATTCTGAGGCGATGACCTCTGGCCCTAGATTATCCCACTAGTGGAAACATCTTCTCCACATATATGTTAACCCACTGATTCCTAGGACCATTCTCGTAATCCTCCTCTGGACCCTCTCCAGAACCAGCACATCCTTCCTCATATGGGGCCCACCATATGGTCTGCTCCATTCAATCACGGCTGATCTATCCCTCCCTCTCTACCCCATTCTCCTACCTTCTACTGCCTTCAAGTAAGTCACTGCGATTGTCAGAAGGAAGCCCTTGCCTTGAGTTAAAGGCTGATTGATTTTGTGGGTGTGCTGATGTTTCTTTGGTGTAATTGGCCTTATTTTACAGCAAATAACAGTCATAGTCCAACAGCGTGGAAACAGGCCATTCAGCCCAACTTGCCCTCACTGACCAACATGTCCCAACTAGAGTCAAGAGTGTTTTATTGTCATTTGCCCCAGAAAGAACAATGACATTCTTACTTGCAGCAGAACAACAGAATATGTAAACATAGTACTTTGTAAACAATATATAGCAATATAATAAATGGAAGAAATGAAAGGTTCAGTATATAATCCCCCCTGCCTTATCCCTCTAAACCTATCCTATCAATGTACCTGTTTAAATGTTCCTTAAATATTACGATAGCACCTGACTCAACTCCCTCCTCTGGCAGCTTGTTCCATACACCCACCACCTTTATGTAAAAAAGTTCCTGCTGCTGCCAACACTTAACTGTTGATCGCATTTATTGATAATTTCTCTTTCCGTCCCATATTTGAGCTCTGGAGATGTTGAGATGCTGCTGGGACACTTAAAGGGTTTGGGTTGGTAGGTCTGCAAAGCCCATTTAACCCTGACAAACGCAAGGGGAAGTTCTGACCAGAGAGCAGGTCTTGCCAGCACAGGGAGATCTAGTCCAGTGGCTCAGATACCTACTGGAGGGATGGGGCAATGTTATTACTGGGTGGATCTCATGAATGCAGTAGTTAGAAAGGATCTTGCTGAGACTGAACATGCTGGAGAATAGGTATGATTTGGAGCAGAGGAGCAACAGGGAAGGTGAAAATATCAGAAAGATGCAAAATGGTTGAGTTATGCTGGGTCAGGTGGTATCTCTGGAGAAAATGGACAGGTGACATTTTGGGTCAGAACCCGAGGGTTTCAACCCAAAATATCACCTATCCATGTTCTCCAGGGATACTGCCTGACCTGCTGAGTTATTCCACCGTTTTGTCTTTCTTTGGTAGAAACCAGCATCAAGAGTTCCTTAGTGGAGCGTCACAATGCTGGGAAGGCGGATGAAGGCTGCAGCAGAAAAGTTTAAGAAAGGACTGCAGATGCTGGAAAAATCGAAGGTAGACAAAAATCCTGGAGGAACTCAGCGGGTGAAGCAGCATCTGTGGAGCGAAGGAACAGGTGATGTTTCGAGTCAAGACACTTCTTCAGACTGGGGGGGGGTGGGGCGGGAAGAAGAAAGGAAGAGGCGGAGAAAGTGGAATGTGGGAGAGTTGGGAAGGGGAGGTGAAGGAGGGAGAAAGCAAGGACTACCTGAAATTGGAGATGTCAATATTCATACCGCTGGGGTGTAATCTACCCAAGCGAAATATGAGGTGCTGCTCCTCCAATTTGCGGTGGGATTCACTCTGGCCAAGGAGGAGGCCCAGGACAGACGGGTCAGATTCGGATTGGGAGGGGGAGTTGAAGTGCTGAGCCACAGGGAGATAAGGTTGGTTAATGCGAACTGTGTTGGGCGAAGCGATCACCAAGCCTGCACTTGGTCTAATCAATGTAGAGCAGTTGACACCTAGAGCAGCAGATGCAATTGATGAGGTTGGAGGAGGTGCAGATGAACTTCTGCCTCTCCTGGAAAGACTGCTTAGTTGATCATCTGTTGATAATCTGTTGATTATCTGTTGTTCAACGGATAGTCCTCTGACATTTTCTCCACCTCCCACGGGATCCGACCAGTGGCCACATCTTCCCATCTCCTCCTTTCGGCTTTCCGCAGAGACCGCTCCCTCCGTAACTCCCTGGTCAATTCGTCCCTTCGCACCCAAACCACCCCCTCCGCTGGTACTTTCCCTTGCAACCGCAGGAAATGCTACACTTGTTGCTT
Organism: Malacoraja senta; assembly: GCA_038087875.1. NCBI lineage: Eukaryota > Metazoa > Chordata > Chondrichthyes > Rajiformes > Rajidae > Malacoraja > Malacoraja senta. The sequence goes on along the minus strand of CM075981.1, from coordinate 906,146 downwards.
TACCTACCCCTTTAACTGTATCTAAGGACCTAAGCAGTTATTCCAGGTGAGGCAGAGGTTCAGTGGAAGGGAAATAGGTGGCATAGAAACATAGAAACATAGAAAATAGATGCAGGAGCAGGCCATTCGGCCCTTCGAGCCAGCACCGCCATTTAATATGATCATGGCTGATTAGTACCCCATTCTGGCTTTTTCCCTATATCCCTTGATTCCCTTCGCCCTAAGAGCTAAATCAAACTCCATCTTGGAAACATCCAGTGAATTGGCCTCCACTGCCTTCTGTGGCAGAGAATTCCACAGATTCACAACTCCCTGGCTGAAAAGGGGTTTCCGCATCTCAGTCCTTATTTTGAAACTGTGACCCCTGGTTCTAGACTACTCCAACATTCCGGATTCCCTCAACATTTTTCTGCATTTATCTGGTCCAATCCTCTGAGAATGTTATATGTTTCTGTAAGATATCCTCTCATCCTAAATTTCAGCGAATACAAGCCCAGTCGACCCATTCTTTCATCATATGTCAGTCCCGCCATCCCGGTCTCACCAGGGCACTTTGTAATTCCTTGCTCCTAAACTCAAATCCTCTCACAATGAAGGCCAACATGCCATTCAGCTTTCTTCACTGCCCGCTGTACCTGCATGCTTATTTTCAGTGATTGATGTACAAGCACACCCAGGTCTCGTTGCACCTCCCCTTCTCATAATCTGACACCATTCCGATAATAATCTGACTTCTTGTTGTTGCCACAGTGGATGGAGATGGAACATGATGGGGATTGGCAGGGGATGGAGGGTGGGGGGGCGGAGGATGGGAATGTGGAAGAAATGTTTGCACGTTCAGATTGGATGGGAATGGGGCAGGATTTGTTCGTTATCTAAAAATGGTGAATTCAACGTTCATGCCATTGGGTTGTAAACTTCCCGAGCGGAATATGAAGTGTTGTTTCTCCAATTTGCGTCTGGCCACAATCTGGCAACGGAGGAGGCCTAGGACAGAAATGTCATTTTGATACATTTGATACACTTGTTTCTCACTGATCTGTTCCTGTCCGATTATTAGTTTGAGTCGGAATGCAAACCTCTGACAGGGTGATATTTCATACAGTTCAGAGGCAGGGAAATGTGCTGACAATCCCACTTGAAGTGGGTGGCCGCTCAGTGGGGCAGAGCCCGCACTGGGTGAGAGCAACACGAGTGGGGTTTCCCGACCCCCGCCCGCTCCCCGCAGGTCTCTGCACTGCTGCGGAGCCTCTGGATATCGGTGCTGCCCTGACCCTTCCCGGAGAAAACATGGATCAGGCATTTTAGTGGAGACGTCAAGTCAATTAAACAATGGATCCAAGCCAGGTGCAGCAATTCCACAGCTGTACCATCCTGTATCTCCAGAGCGAAGATCCTCCACAGTCACAGTAAATATTCCTCGTGTCGGGTTATCTGTGATTGACGCTCTTCCTCTCAGTCCGTGTTCCCGATTTGTTTCCAATAAAACACTACACTGGCGAGTCCACCCGTGACACCAGTATTTTGGGCGTGAGCGGTACTCTGCTTCATAGTGACAATCAACTGTGACCGCTCTTCCCACAACTCCTCCTACATATGTCTTTCCCCACACCGCACCTGAAACTGAGAGGACAAATCTTCTGAAAATGAACACGAGGAATCGGGTGAACATTCGGAATGATCAGGACAACATTCACCTCCACACCAACACTAGACCAGTTCACCCAGCACTGAATGGACGCCCTCGTTACAATTGGAAGCGTCTCTGCCATCTCCAACCTAGTGGTAGGAAACAGCATCTCATATTTCCCTTCGGTGGATTACACCCCAATGGTATGTATATTGATTTATCTAACTTCAAGTAACCCTTGCATCCCCTCTCTCTCTCCATCTCCCCCCCCACACATGAGTCGTACCAACTTCTTGTTGAATCTCATTGTCTGTAACTAGTTCTCACTTACTACACAGCAATGGCCTACTTCTTTTATCATTTTTACTTTTTGCATATATTTAATTCATTTGCCCTATATCTCTCTACACAACCGTCTATATCTCTCATTTCCCTTCCCCCTGACTCTCAGTCTGTAGTAGGGTCTAGATCTCGAAATGGCACCTATTCCTTAGCTCCATAGATGCTGTCTGATCAGCTGAGTTACTCCAGTGTTTAGTATCTATCTTCCAAACCAACATTGTCTCTTCTGTCCCCTCAGCATTGCCGGCGTTTCCTCGTCTATCGCTCGTCACGCTGCTGGGAGCGGCATCTCCCGGTCTTAGTGTCGGCTGGTGGCTACCCAGAAGATCTAGCAGTTGTGAATGGAAGGACAGAGCTCGCTCCACACCCCCCCCCCCCCATCTTTCCTGTGCCCACCACCCCGCACTCCCAACTGGATACATAGAAACATAGTCGTAGGATTAGGCCATTCGGCCCTTCGAGCCCGCACCGCCATTCAATATGATCATGGCTGATCATCTAAAATCAGTATCCCCGTTCCATCTTTTTCCCCATATCCCTTGATTTCGTTAGCCCGTCGAGCTCTTGAAAACAACCACTGCCTTCTGTGACAGAGAATTCCACAGATTCACAACTCTCTGGGTCAAAAAGTGTTTTCTGATCTCAGTCGGCTAGTTGGGCTGAAGGGCTTATTACCACACTATATTTCTCTATGACACCGGGGCATATTGGATGAAGTATATTGACATCACTATCAACTATATCACTCTATCACTATAATCACTATAAAAATAATGGATAGAGAAACATTGCATTTTCAGATTAACCAATTGCACACTGTCACTGGCTCCCGCCCGCTCGTATCTGGCTTTCTGAGCTGCCATAGTAACAAGAAAACAGATCGATCGGCAAAGAATATTGAAATGTCCTAATGGGAATTATATTTTGAAGGCGGCTCGGTGGCGCAGCGGTAGAGTTGCTGCCCTACATCGCCAGAGACCCGGGTTCGATCCTGTCTACGGGTGCTGTCTGTGACGGAGTTTATGCGTTCTCCAAATAATCACGTGTGTTTTCTCCGGTTCTTCCCACAAATACCAAATGTTTGTAGGTTAATTAGCTTGTGTTAATTGTCCTTAGGGTGTTTGATGGAATTGGTGTGCGGGTGGTTGTTGGTTGGCACTATCTCGGTGGGCCGAATGGCCTGTGTCTATGCTGTATCTCTAAAGTAAACTTGCGTGACTGGACGTAGAATCTTGTGGGGTCTTCAGAATCATCCCAATCCATCTTTCCCCGTAACACTAAAACATCCCAGGAATCAAACTGGCGATTCAGTCATTCACTCCAGCACTTACCATTGTTACCGAAATGCATCACACAACTGCAATTCTCTCCGGAGTTGGACACTGCCACGGTAACCATTTCACTGGACTTTGTCCCACGATTATTTGAGGCTTTGCAGTAATATTGTTGGCGTTGGTGTTTGAAGGATTGACAACGTAGATCCAGGTTATTGCTATTTGATATCTTTGAGGTATTTTCATACCAGGTGTAGCTAATGGGAAGAGATCCCCGCTCAGACTTACAGGACACTGTCATTCCGACACAGGAGACATTGGCTGGTGACAGTAATTCAAGCACAGGAACAGACACAGGTTCTGTGGGAAAGGAGCAAACAATGGATACAAAGTCAACATCTGAAAATAAAAGACTCTCCCATTCTGGCACCCTTGTACCTCGACTTTTGAAGAGGTACACGCGAACCTCGTCCCCTGCCTTCGGTGCTCGCAATATGACCTCGGCCTTTACAAAAGCGAGCCTGGACATCCTGGTTGCCAATCGTTTAAGTCCCCTTCCAATTCCCATTCCACCCTTTATCTCCATTGCCAAAACGATTTTGAAAGAGAAACAGCACCTTATATTCCCCCTGACAATCGGACAACACAACGGTATGAACATTGTATTCACGGATTTCAAACAATACCTCACTATCGCCCCCCCCCCCCCCGCATATATATATAATCTCTCTCTCTCTCTCTCTCTCTCTCTCTCTCTCTCTCTCTCTCTCTCCCCCCCTCCCCCCTAGGTGTCGTTCCCATCTCTCAATTCCAGCTTTCTCCTCCCTCATTCCGTCTGTCTGAAGGAGGGTCATGACTCGAGTTGGTTTTGTCCATTCCCTCCACAGATGCTACCTGACCCGCTAAGTTCTTCCAGCACTCATGGTTTTGTTCACGTGTCGTACATCTGTCCAATGTTCGGTGGGTATAGAGAGAGGCTATAGTTGCGCTTGGATTAAGTGACCTGCAACCGGAAGGGAACCCATTGGTGCTGATATCGGGGTGGGGCGCATTGACGGGACAGAGGGAGAGAGAGAGAGAGACCGCTGGGTGGGGAGGGAGTGTGTGATCCCTGAGGTGGGGGCGGGGTGTGTGCTGGCCTGCCCCTGGAGGATTGAACTCAGTCTGTTGAACTCACGGGACTGATTCCCTGTTTATGATTCTCCAGATATTCAGACCAGACGACTTGTTTCTCACTGATCTGTTCCCGTCGGATTATTAGTTTGAGTGGGAACTCAAACCTCTAACAGGGTAACATTTAACACAGTTCAGAGGCAGGGATATGTGCTGAGCATCCCACTTGAAGTGGGTGGCCGCTCAGTGGGACAGAACCCGCAATGGGTGAGAGCAACACGAGTGAGTTTCCCGACCCCCGCCCGCTCCCGCAGGTCTCTGCACTGCTGCGGAGCCTCGGGATATCGGTGCTGCCCTGACCCTTCCCGGAGAAAACATGGATCAGGCTTTTCAGTGGAGACGTCGTCAATCGCTGAGAAACGTACCGTCAGATACTTGGAGATGAACGTTAAACAATGGATCCAAGGCAAGTGCAGCAATTCCACAGCTGTACCATCCTGTATCTCCAGAGCGAAGATCCTCCAAAGTCACAGTAAATATTCCTCGTGTCGGGTTATCTGTGATTGACGCTCTTCCTCTCCGTCCGTGTTGCCCATTTGTTTCCAATAAAACTCCACACTGGCGAGTCCACCCGTGACACCAGTATTTTGGGCGTGAGCGGTACTCTGCTTCATAGTGACAATCAACCGTGACCGCTCTTCCCACAACTCCTCCTACATATGTCTTTCCCCACACCGCACCTGAAACTGAGAGGACAAATCAGCTGAAAATGAACACGAGGAATCGGGTGCATATTCGGAATGATCAGGACAACATTCACCTCCACACCAACACCGGACCAGTTCACCCATCACTGAATGGACGCCCTCGTTACAATTGGAAACGTCTCTGCCATCTCCAACCTAGTGGTAGGAAACAGCGTCTCATATTTCCCTTCAGTGGATTACACCCCAATGGTATGTATGTTGATTTATCTAACTTCAAGTAACCCTTGCATCCCCTCTCTCTCCATCTCCCCCCCCCCCCACATGAGTCGTACCAACTTCTTGTTGAATCTCGTTGTCTGTAACTAGTTCTCACTTACTACACAGCAATGGCATACTTCTTTTATCATTTTTACTTTTTGCATATATTTAATTCATTTGCTCTATTTCTCTCTACACAACCGTCTATATCTCTCGTTTCCCTTTCCCCTGACTCTCGGTCTGTAGTAGGATCTAGATCTCGAAATGGCACCTATTCCTTAGCTCCATAGATGCTGTCTGATCAGCTGAGTTACTCCAGTATTTAGTATCTATCTTCCAAACCAACATTGTCTCGTCTGTCCCCTCAGCATTGCTGGCGTTTCCTCGTCTATCGCTCGTCACGCTGCTGGGAGCGGCATCTCCCGGTCTTAGTGTCGGTTGGTGGCTTCCCAGAAAATCTAGCAGTTGTGAATGGAAGGACAGAGCTCGCTCCACCCACCACCCCCCCCCCCCCATCTTCCCTGTGCCCACCACCGCGCACTCCCAACTGGATACATAGAAACATAGGCGCAGGAGTAGGCCATTCGGCCCTTCGAGCCAGCACCGCCATTCAATATGACCGTGGCTGATCATCTAAAATCAGTTCCATCTTTTTCCCCATATCCCTTGATTTCGTTAGCCCTTCGAGCTCTTGAAAACAACCACTGCCTTCTGTGACAGAGAATTCTACAGATTCACAACTCTCTGGGTCAAAAAGTTTTTCCTGATCTCAGACCTAAACGGCCTAACGATGCATATCGGTTTCTCCCAGTAAGTACTTAACACAGCGTTTGCTGGCCCACCAACTCTTCCACTAACCAACGATGGGCCGAATGGTCCCACCCGTGTCTGGGTTACCCTTGAGCTGTCATTGACACTCTTCCACTCCGTCCATGTTGCCCATTTGTTTGGGCAGTCACGGTGGTGCAGCGGTGGAGTTGCTGACTTGCAACGAATGCAGCGCCAGAGACCTGGGTTCGATCCTTATTACGGGTGCTGTCTGTACGGAGTTTGTACGTTCTCCCCGTGACCTGCGTGGGTTTTCTCAGAGATCTTCGGTTTCCTCCCACATTCCAAAGACGTGCATGTTTGTAGGTTAATTGGCTTGGTAAAAAATGTAAAAATTGTCCAGAGTGGGTGTGGGATGGTGTTAATGTGCGGGGATCGCTGGTGGACATGGAGGGCAGAAGGGCCTGTTTCGTGCTGGGTAGAAGAAAGAAAGAGGCGGAGACAGTGGGCTGTGGGAGAGTTGGGAAGGGTAGGGGAAAGAAGGAGATAGCGGGACTACCTGATATTGTAGAAGTCAATGTTCATACTGCTGGGGTGTAAACTGCCCAGTTGGAGGTGGGCTCCTCCAACCATCAGAGATGTCATCATTCTTTTGGGAACGGGGGTTCCCCTCTTCTACTATAGATGAGGCTCTCACCAGGGTCTCTTCTATACGTAACTCTGCTCTCACTCCCCACCCCCCCCCCACATAACAAGGGCAGGGTCCCCGTTGTCCGCACCTTCCACCCGACCAGCCGTCACATACACCAGATAATCCTCCGACATTTTCGCCACCTCCAATGGGATCCCACCACTGGCCACATCTTCCCATCTCCTCCCCTTTCCGATTTCTGCTGAGACCGTTCCCTCTGTAACTCCCTGGTCAATTTGTCCCTTCCCACCCAAACCACCCCCTCCCCTGGTACTTTCCCTTGCAACCGCAGCAAATGCTACACTTGTCTCTCCCCTTGACTCCATCCAAGGACCTAAGCAGTCTTTCCAGGTGCGGTAGAGGTTCACCTGCACTTCCTCCAACCTCATCTATTACATCCTCTGCTCTCGGTGTCAGCTGCTCTACGTCGGCGAGACCAAGCGTAGGTTTGCCGATCGCTTCACCTAACACCTCTGCTCGGTTCGAAATAACCAACCTGATGTCCCGGTGGATCAGCACTTCAACTACCCCTCCCATTACGAATCTGAACTTTCTTTCCTGGGCCTCCTCCATGGCCAGAGTGAGGCCCACTGTAAATTGGAGAAGCAGCACCTCACATTTCGCTTGGGTGGTTTTCACCCCAGCGGTATGAACATTGACTTCTCCAATTTCAGGTAGTCCCCCGCTTTTTCCTCTTTCCCCTCCATTCCCAGCTCTCCCACAGCCCACTGTCTCCTCCTCTTCCTTTCTTGTTCGCGTCCCCCCACCCCACATCAGTATGAAGAAGGGTCTCGACCCGAAACGTCGCCTATTTCCTTCGCCCCCTGGATGCTGCCTCACCCGCTGAGTTTCTACAGCATTTTTGTCTACCTTCGACTTTCCAGCATCTGCAGTTCCTTCTTAAACTAAAACTGTGCACTGGTGACTCCTCCAAAGACATCAGTATTTTGTGTGTGAGCGCTACTCATCTCCAAAATGACAATCGATTGTGATCGCTCATCCCACAAATCCTCTTGTATATTGCTTTGCCAACAGTGCACCTGAAATTGAGAGGGAAATGTACAGGGACAAATCCACTTATCACAGCGTTTGCTGGCCCACCCTCTCTTGCCCAAACCAACGATGAATGGTCCAACCCATGTCTGGACATTCACTTACCCTTGCGCTAATCACAAAGTCCCCGGTGTAACTCAGCGACTTTGGACGCCTTGCGTGAACGCTGGTCACCGCGGGAGGTCGAATGTAATTACCGATGATGACCACGTTATTTTTAAATTGATGGCTGTTGTTTTGTAAAATGCTACAAAGGCAGTTTTGATCGTGTTACATTTTTTTGTATGTTTGTTTTTGTTTCTGAGTAATAGTATTTGTATTTTTAAAAAGTGTTACTCCAGCAGATCAGGCAGCATCTGTGGAGGGAATGGGCAGGTGACGTTTCGGGTCAGGACCTTTATCCAGGCAAACTTTAGTAGGAAGGGGAAAGCTGGCAGAGAGGGATGGTGGTGGGGGGGGGGGGGTGGTAATGGCAGGGGAGGGGAAGCCTCCTTGATCATCCACGAATTTGCGCTCCCTCTCCATGCATGGCCCTTTTCAGCCCTTGTTCCCCATTGATTTTAGTCTGAAGTGCAGTCATTGTCATTGTTGGGACCAGCCATGACTGTACTCCCCCCCACCCGGGTCAGTACATTCTAGGGTTTTCTTTCCACTACAGAGATCTAGGATGAATCTGCCCTTGAAGAACTGACTTTACACTTTACTTTCAAGATACAGTGCAGAAACAGGATCTTCTGCCCACCAAGTCCACGCTAGCTAGCTAACTCTATCCCACTACACATACTAAGGACGATGTACATTTTTAGTGAAGTCAATTATCGTACAAACCTGCACGTCTTTGGAGTGTGGGAGGAAATCGGAGCATGCGGAAAAAAACCCACATGGTCACAGGGAGAACGTACAAACTCCGTTCAGACAGCACCTGTAGTCAAGATCGAACCTGGGTAATCTGGAGCTGTGTGGCAGGCAACTCTACCCCTGCGCCACCGTGCTGCCCACAGAGAGAGTGTGGTAGTGTTGGATGTATTGTTGCTCGGTAAGTCTACTCACCATCAGATATCTCCATCTAATTCATTTGAACCCTGTTTATTCCCTTGTACTTTTCCCCTACCACATACTGGCCTCTAGTCTCAAATCTCCCCCCTCCTCATCTTCCTCCCATCATCCCTCACTTTCTCCGGGTGTTACCTGTCACCCTACCTGCCCCTGCCTCAGCCCCATCCCCCCCTCCCTCCCCCACCTTCCACACCCACCAAAAATGTGTGACCACTAATTGGCTGCCTGTAATGGCCCAGAAAGACATTGAGTTCAAGACCATAAATTATGGCTTTGATAATCAGTGACATTGGCAGAAGTTGCATTTGACAAAGGGGACAGAAGGGTTACCAAACATAAGACATTCTTGCCATAGAGGGAGTACAGAGAAGGTTCACCAGGACTGATTCCTGGGATGTCAGGACTTTCATATGAAGAAAGACTGGATAGACTCGGTTTGTACTCGCTAGAATTTAGAAGATTGAGGGGGGGATCTTATAGAAATGTACAAAATTCTTAAGGGTTTTGGACAGGCTAGATGCAGGAAGATTGTTCCCGATGTTGGGAAAGTCCAGAACAAGGGGTCACAGTTTAAGGATAAGGGGGAAATCTTTTAGGACCAAGATGAGGAAAACATTTTTCACACAGAGAGTGATGAATCTCTGGAACTCTCTACTACAGAAGGGTAGTTGAGGCCAGTTCATTGGCTACATTTAAGAGGGAGTTAGATGTGGCCCTTGTGGCTAAAGGGATCAGAGGGTATGGAGAGAAAGCAGGTACAGGATACTGAGTTAGATGATCAGCCATGATCATATTGAATGGCGGTGCAGGCCTCGAATGGCCTACTCCTGCACCTATTTTCTATGTTTCTATGTTTACCGTGGACTACAGCAAGATTAGCTTAGAATGGTAAAAGAGTCAAGGGTCAAGAGTTTTATTGTCATGTGTCTCAGATAGGACAATGATATTCTTGCTTGCTACAGCACAACAGAATATGTAAACATAATACAGAACAGGAGATAAAAGTTCAGTGTGCCTATATACCATAGACCATATATATGATATATGAATAATGATTATTAATGTTGAAAATGCTGTTGAAGCTGTCAAGTTCCTCATTTTATTTTCTTCATCCATGATCTGGAGCCATTTTATTTTTCATACATCGTATCTTAAATAATCGGTGTAGTATAATTTGGAGAGAACCTATGTGGAGACAATGTTATTCCACAACAGCTTTTAATAAGAAACTAGGAAAACTGTAAAAGTGTTTACAAAATGGAATGGGAGCAACTACACTTTGAAGCTATTACTTAGATGAACTTTATAAAAATAAAACTCCCATTTTGCTTATTTCACAATCAATCATAGTCTCGGATAAACACAAAATGCTGGAGTAACTCAGCGGGTCAGGCAGCATCTCTGGAGAAATTTGAATAGGAATCATTTTGGGTCGAGACCCTTCATCAGACTGTGTCAGGGAGGGGGAAACTAGAGGTATGGGAAAGTACAGAACAACCAGGGCCGGATTTAGATGAAGAAAGGCCCTAAGCTTTTCCACTTGTGAGGCCCCTCCCAATCCCCCACCCCCATGACTAGAGGAAGATGGTCCACCAGATTGACACCGATGTGCAGCCGAGTGTGGCCAATGAGATAAGGGGCTGGAAAGCTGCGCTTTTTATTTATTTATTTGTTGCAAGTGCTAGTGTCGAGTTATTGGCTTAAAACACTATTATTCTGAAATGGAGGGCAAGGCAAATTACTGAAGAGTTGTTTAGAGACTACAGTGCGTTGTGACAGCATATGTAAGAAAGGCCTATGACAGTGTCAAAAATATTATACACCTTGCAGGGCTCTCACTTAATTTTTTTTCTCTGTAGTCAGCCGGGCAAAACTTGGCAACTTTTACGTTGCCAAATGACAGTTTAGCTGGTCGTTTAAGACGGCTTGCATGACGCGTGCGATAATGTGCTTGGACGAAGTGCGTAGTTACCAGTCGGACTTATGCTCAATGAAGCATTCACATATTATTTCTGCTTCGAATAAAGTCACAAACTAAACATATTCACCAATCAAGACATGATATATACCACAATGACATGCAGCAAAATTATAATACAGTATCTCAACTCTTTTAACACATTGCAATGAATGCAATTTCTATTATTTCTTTCCACATCCAAACAAAAATGTGGTTGGATTATCCAGCGTATGATCAACCTCGGTGAGACCAAATGCAGGCTTGGCGATCGCTTCGCACAACACCTCCACTTAGTTCGCAATAACCAACCTGATCTCCCGGTAGCTCAACACTTCAACTCCCCCTCCCATTCCAAATCCGACCTTTCTGTCCTGGGCCTCCTCCATGGCCAGAGCGAGGCCCGCCACATATTGGAGGAGCAGCACCTCATATTTTGCTTGGGTAGTTTACACCCCAGCGGTATGAAACATTGGCTTCTCTAATTTCAGGTAGTCCCTTGCTTTCTCCCTCCTCCCCTCCCATTCCCAGCTCTCACAAAGCCTACTGTCTCCGCCTCTTCCTTTTTTTTTCGTGTCTCCCCCCCCCCCCCCTGACATCAGTCTGAAGAATGATCTCGACCCGAAACATCGTCTATTCCTTCGCTCCATAGATGCTGCCTTACCCACTGATTTTCTCCAGCTTTTTTTGTCTACCAATGGGATCCCACCACTGGCCACATCTTCCCATCCCCTCCCCTGTTGGCTTTCCGCAGAGACCGCTTCCTCCGTAACTCCATGATCAGTTCATCCCTTCCCACCCAAACCACCCCCTCTCCTGGCACTTTCCCTTGCAACCGCAGGAAATGCTACACTTGTCACTTTACCTCCCTCCTTCACTCCATTCAAAGACCCAAGCAGTCTTTCCAGGTGCGGCAGAGGTTCACCTGCACCTCCTCCAACCTCATCTATTGCATCCACTGCCCTACGTGTCAGCTGCTCTACGTCGGTGAGACCAAGCGTAGGCTTGGCGATCGCTTCGCCCAACACGTCCGCTCGGTCCGCAATAACCAACCTGATCTCCCGGTGGCTCAGCACTTCAACTCCCCCTCCCATTACGAATCTGACCATTCTGTCCTGGGCCTCTTTCATGGCCAGAGTGAGGCCCACCGTAAACTGGAGGAGCAGCACCTCATATTTTGCTTGGGCAGTTTACACCCCAGCGGTATGAACATTGACTTCTTCAATTTCAGGTAATCCCTGCTTTCTCCTCCCCTTCCCAGCTTTCCCTCAGCCCACTGTCTCCAACTCTTCCTTTCTTCTTCCCATCCCCCTCACCCTCACATCAGTCTGAAGAAGGGTCCTCGACCCGAAACGTCCCCTATTTCCTTCGCTCCATAGATGCTGCCTCACCTGCTGAGTTTCTCCAGCATTTTTGTCTACCCATTCACACAAGTTCTGTTATCCCACTTTCCTCACCCACTCCTTACACATTCAGGGCAATTTTACAGAGACAAGTTAACCTACAAAGCCAATGCATCTTTGGGATGTGGGAGGAAACCCACACGCTTGCAGGGAGAATGTGCAAATTCAACACAGACAGTGCCCGAGGACAGGATCGAACACAGATCTCTGGCGTGTGAGGCAGCAAATCTACCAGCTGTGCCACTATATTTACTTTTCCAACACACAAAAAATTATACTTTGATAACTTTGGTTACTAAAAAAAATGAAAATATCCATTTTCAGTTTTAAATCTCCAAGTGACGCTATGTCCCCCTTTACAGCTACTGTATGTTTTAATTCAGTTCAAGGACTATGGGGCAGTACATTGGCCATTAAGTTGCTGCCTAAAAGTGCCAGAGACCCAGAATTGATCCTGAATATGGGTGCTGTCTGTATGGAGTTTGCTCCTTTTCCCTTTGATCGCATGGGTTTTCTCCGGGTGCTCTTGTTTCCTTCCACATCCCAAAGGTGTGCAGGAACCTATTTCAGACCAAACACAAAATGTAATATTTTCCTTTTGTCCAGAGATTCTGTCTGACCTGTTGAGTTACGCCAGCTTTTTGTGTCTATCTTCAGTTTAAACCAGCATCTGCAGTTCCTTCCTACACACACAATACTATACGATACAACTTTATTAATCCCAGGAGGGAAATTGTGTGTATGTGTGTGTGGGTATATATATTAAACACACACACATATATATAGTTATATATTCATATATAAATATACACCGTTCTGTTTTCTCGTTTAAAACATTGTTTACAGAGTACTATGTTTACATATTCTGTTGTGCTGCTGCAAGTAAGGATTTCATTGTTCCAATTGGGGACGTGAGGAGAACAAAACACTCTTGACCCTTGACTTACTCCGCTAATGTGTGGGATAGAACTAGCGTATGGGTGATCGGTGGTTGGCGTGGACCTCGGTGGCCCGAAGGGCCTGTTTTCCACGCTGTATCTTTAAATTAAACTAAAAACACTTAAACCCGAGGGAGTCTAAAGAAACTCTACCCGAAACTTCACCCAATTTCTTCTATCCAGAGTTGCTGGCTGCTCCATGGAGTTCCCCCGCACAATTAAAGCATGGAATA
>CM075981.1:859508-892523 GCA_038087875.1 Malacoraja senta | reverse complement strand
TAAAGACATCGGAAGCGTTTTCCAAAATTTAATTAATGTATTTAATTTATTAAGTAGAGGATCATAATTTGCTTTGAACATGCCTTGATATGTTCTGGTGATTTCAATACCCAAGTATTTAAATTTTCTGTAGCTATTTTAAAAGGGAATTTTAAAAGATGTGTTGAGTCTTTTGGTTTTATTGACATAATTTCACTTTTATTCCAATTTATTCTGTATCCAGAAAAGGATCCAAAGTCCTCAATTAGATTTAGTATGTTTGGTATAGTAATTTGAGGTTTTGTAATGTACAATAATATATCATCCGCGTATAAAGATATTTTATTATTTGAGTATTTAGTATTATACCCATGGATATCTGGATGTGTTCTATTTTTTTCTGCTAAAGGTTCAATTATGAGAGCAAACAACTGTGGAGATAATGAGCATCCTTGTCTGTTTCCCCTTGATAGTTGAAATTTCGAGGATAATATGTTATTAGTTAGTATTCTAGCTGTAGGTTTATTATATAATAATTTAATCCATAAAATAAAATTCTCTCCCAGTTGGAATTTTTGTAATACTTTATCCATATAATTCCATTCTACTTGGTCAAATGCTTTTTCAGCGTCCAGCGAAATAATTGATAATTCTTGTTCTTCAATTTTGTGTGAGTGCATTATATTGAGTAGACGTCTCATATTATTAGATGAATATCTCTTAGGGATAAACCCCATCTGATCTGGGTTTATTAATTTACTAATATATTTACTTAATCTTCTAGCTAATGTTTTTGCTAATATTTTTTAATCTGTATTTAACAATGCTATAGCTCTATATGAACCCGGTTCTTCAATATCTTTGTCTTTTTTAAGTATTAGTATGATCGTTGATTCAGCTAATGTATCAGGTAATATTTGTTTTTTAAAAGCATATTGATACATTTTTTGTAACCGTGGTATAATTTTGTCATAAAAGCTTTTATAAAATTCATTAGTAAATCCATCAGGACCTGGTTTTTCCATTCTTTAATGAATTTATTGTGTCTTCTAATTCCTTGATTGAAATTTGTGCACCCAATTCCTCTTGTTCCTTCAACTCTAACTTTGGAAGATTACAATTATCCAAGAACTCTGTAATTTTATTGGAGTCCGTTGTCGTTTTAGATGTGTACAAATTCTCATAAAATTGCGCAAATCTTTTATTAATATCCTTCGGTATGGTTAGTAATTCCCCTCTATCTGATTTAATCTTTTGGATCGTATGTTCTTTTTCTCGTTTTTTTAGCTGACGTGCCAAAAGTTTATGCGGTTTATCCCCAAATTCAAAGTGTTCCTGTTTTGTAATTTGGAAAAGTCTTATAAGTTTGGCTGATAATAGTTTATTTAATTTAAATTTCAAAATTATTATTTTTATGTTTATCTATTGATGGATCTTTAGCATTATCTATATCGATTTGTCTAATAAGTTCTTCTAACTGTCTTTGTTCATTCTTATTCTTTTTATTTTGAAAAGCTTGGTATGAGATTATAACACCTCCAATAAATGCTTTAAAAGATTCCCATAGTAAACTAGGTGATATATCTGGAGTGTCATTTATTTCAAAAAAGACGTCCATTTGTTCTTTTAAATATATACTCGCTTGCAGATCTTTTAGGATTTGAGAATTGAATCTCCAAAACGATTTATTCTTAGACATTCCTTCCAGTTTTAAAAAGGAAGTTAGTGGTGAGTGGGCTGAAATCGAATTTGTATGGTATGCTGGGTTCACAGTGTGAGGGATTAATTTTGTATCCACTAGGAAATAATCTATACATGAGTATGTTTTGTGTACCATTGAATAAAACGAGTATTCCCTGCCAGTCGGATTAGCAATTCTCCAAACATCTGTCATATTGGTATTATTTATATAAGTATTTAAAAGTTCACTAGTTTTAGATTTCGTATTCCCTCTCTGTTTTTGGCTTGATTTGTCTAAATACGGATCTAAACCACAGTTAAAGTCTCCTCCTATTATAACATTTTGATAATTAAACTCTGCGATTATGTTCAGAATTTTATTGAAAAAATGAGGATTGTCAAAGTTAGGCGTGTATATATTTACCAAGGTAATTGGAGTATCATGAATTTCTCTGGTAACTATCAAATATCTCCCTTCAATGTCTGTTATGGTATTCTTTGCTTTGAATGGTATACCTTTTCTAATAATGATTGACGTATCTCTAGATTTCGAAGTATATGAAGAATGATATATTTGACCAATCCATTTCGCCCTCAACCTAGCTTGATCCTGGGATTTTAGATGAGTTTCTTGAAAGAAAATGATGTCAGAATTGTACAGTTTCAGCTGAGCTAATATCTTACCCCTTTTAATAGGTTCATTAATACCTCTTATATTCCAACTGCATAATGAGACTCCTCCTAGGTTCATTTGTTTAACATCTTGCATTTTGAATAATTATAATACCTTTAAATCTTGCGGTGCATCCATGTCTCAGGTCTTTGGGTATTGGGGGAACCTTTGCATTACTAAGTTTTGTTGGAATATCCCTTTTACGCTTATCACTAAACATAAAACACAAACATGTGACTTTATGTGGTAATAATAATAATTTTTTAAAAATTGAAAAAGTGAAAAAGTCTAAAATGGTCGACACTGTAACAAGTGGCCCACCTGTAGGTGGGAGAAAACCTTGTTTCGACTTCCATTGTTGATGTTAAACAAATAACTCCGCACCCTTGGTTAATCATAACATAATAGGACGGGGCCTCACAATCAGATATATAATACAAATTTACCCTATATATTTCATTATAACATATCATATATATATCGCAATTTTATCTACTAATTATTAAACGAATGATTTTACCTTCAATAATAATCAACTGTTGGTTGAAGGGGTTAATGAAACGTGCTCCTGGACCTGAGCCAGGTGCTCGTTTCTCATCCCCTCCTCCCAGTAATAGATAAGGTTTAGATTTAGTAAAAATGTAGTAAAAATTTATGTTAGTTATGTTATTTCGTTATTTTTTTTGTTAGCGTCCGTTACTATTCTAGTTTAATATTGATAACTTGTTAAATTGTTAAGTTGTTAATAGGATCAATTCTTACAATTGGATTTAATATTATAATCTATTAAACAATTAATGCTTCTGGTATAGTCCATTCTCTTCGGTTCGGCTGTTTACTTCGTTTTACCGACAAGAAACATATTGAGGGGTATTTCTAAAGTCAGATATGGTATTGTTTTTCCTGCAAAAATGAAAATTACATATAAGGAAATTGAGCGCTCATTTACGGACCCAGAAAAAGCATTTAAATATGCAGAAGATATTATGAGGAAAACCTCGGAAACAGAAGAAGAAGACGACTAAAGGAATGAACATGGAACTTTTTAATTTCTAAGATGGAGCTGGAACTGGCGGATTTCTCAGACAGTTACTGAGCTTATCTGTCTGGAATGTATTGGAGAATATTGTTTAACCTTGAATGAAAAGCTCTCGTACAAAGAACGAGATAACATGAGTATTTAACTATTATATGCTAATTACAATTAACTAACTAACTTTAACAAAACTAATGTGAATGTGTGTAGTAAATATGAATAATTATGAATAAACCATTGCTTATAAATTGTAATTAACCAAAATGTCTATAACATTACTAACATTTTCTTTCTTTCTTTTTGAGTAGGAACGCAACATAAACTTGGAAAAAATCCAGGAATGAGGTTAACCCCTCGGTACCTGCTTGTAGAGTAGCTGGCTAGATAAATTGGTACAGTACAAATACTTATAGAAATGAGAATAGGTTGTGGTTTATATTTGGATTTGGGGTTTAATTGTATTAATTTTTTCTTCTTTTTTTTTAACTCTTTAATATTTTATCTTTGCATATTTTTGTTATTATTATTATTATTATAACTAATTTTTTTTTAAATTATTTTTTTGGGGGGCATTTTACTAACGCTAGTTTGATAAAGTTATACAAGAATAAACGAGACGGTTTGTAGTTTTTTTTTTTACGAGGTGTTAATAAGGGATTGGGGCTCACTGTAAAATAACATCAAAGGAAGTCTATAAATCTTTCGCCACCTTAGGTGGCTATTTGTCTTTAAGGTACCTGCTTTTAGATACCTTAATTTCACTTTTTTTTTTAAATCACTTAATTAATTGTAAATCACAACTTTCTTGCTTTATCTAAGGCACTTTTGGAGATGGAGTTGTAATGTAAACTTAAAAATTTGGAATGACCACCCAACGTCCAGAACACGGAGGTATTTGTTTGCACCATATGTTTCAAGAACATCACTTTGATATACAATGCAGGACGATAGGCAAATAAAGAATGGAGGAATCACATTCTGTAGTTGGAATATAAGGGGTGCCAATGAACCCATAAAGAGGGGTACAATTTTTGCTCACCTAAAATCTTTGAAAAGCGACATAATCTACTTGCAAGAAACTCACATGAAACAGGAAACACAAATTAGATTAAAGCCGAAGTGGATAGGCCAACATATTATTCGTCATTTACTTCTAAATCTAGAGGTACGGCTATTCTTATTCGAAAAGTATACCGTTCAAATTAAAGAATACTATATCAGATAAAGAGGGAAGGTATATTATAGTTTCGGGAGAAATTTATGCTACCCCAATAACTATGGTAAATATTTACGCTCCGAATTTTGATAACCCTCAATTTTTTGAGAAAATTATAGATATAATACTGGAGTTTAATTATCAAAATGTCATAATAGGAGGGGATTTCAACTGTGTTTTAGATCCTTACTTAGACAAATCAGCAAAACAAAGAAGGAGTAATACAAAATCTAAGACTAGTGAATTTCTAAATACATATATAAAAAATACTAACATAACAGATGTATGGAGATCTGCTAACCCAGCAGGAAGGGATACTCGTTTTACTCTTCGGTACATAAAACATACTCAAGAATTGATTATTTTTTAGTGGATAGGAAATTAATGCCATATATAATTAACCCAACTTACCATATTAGTAGTATTTCTGATCACTCTCCATTGACTTTTTTAGTAAAATTTGAAGGAATGCCGGGAAAGAATTTTTTTTGGAGGTTTAACACATATATATTAAATGACTTACAGGGTTATCAATATTTGAAACAACAAATGATATCATTTTTTGAGATAAATGATACACCAGGTACCTCACCTTCTTTAATATGGGAAACTTTTAAAGCATTTATTAGAGGAATTATAATTTCATATGAAATTTTTCAAAATAAGAAGAATAAGACAGAACAGATGCTGTTAGAACAAGAAATAAGACAGTTAGGGTTAGATAATGCTAAAGATCCCACTATAGATAAACATAATAAGATAATACTACTGAAATTTAAACTTAACCGAATTCTCTCGGCAAGAGTAATAAGATTATTCCAAATTACAAAACAGGAACATTTTGAGTTTGGTGACAAACCACATAAGCTGTTGGCGCGTCAATTGAAAAAACAGGAAAAGGAAAATACTATAAATAAAATTAAATCCGCGAATGGTTAATTACTAACACTACCTAAAGATATCAATAAAAGATTTGTTCAATTTTATCAGAATTTATACACATCAAAAACCAAAACAGAAGATAGTAAAATTACAAATTTTTTAGATAAATGTAATCTACCAAAACTTGACCTTTTGGAACAAGAAGAACTAGGAGCGCAAATTACAATCGAAGAAATAGGTGAAACAATAAAATTGCTGAAAAATGGTAAGACACCGGGACCAGATGGTTTTAGTAATGAATTTTATAAAAAGTTTCATGAGATAACGACCCCCTATCTATTTAATTTATATACTCACGTTTTTAAAGAAAATAAATTACCTGAAACATTAGCAGAATCAACTATTACGCTTATTCCAAAGAAAGATAAAGATCTAGAGGAACCGGGCTCATATAGAGCTATATCACTTTTAAATACCAACCAGAAAATTCTAGCAAAGACTTTAGCTAGAAGACTAAGCAAATATATTAGTAAATTGATAAACCCTGATCAAACGGGGTTTATACCCAAAAGATATTCATTTAATAATTTGAGACGCCTGTTTAATATAATGTACTCACATAAAAAGGAAGAAAAAGACTTAGCAATTATTTCTTTGGACGCAGAGAAAGCATTTGATCAGGTAGAATGGCAGTATTTATACATAGTATTACAAAAATTTAATATGGGAGAGAATTTTATTGCATGGGTGAAATTATTATATGATAAACCGATGGCAAGAATATTAACTAACAGCATGTTATCTCAAAAATTTCAATTATCAAGGGGTAATAGGCAGGGATGTGCTTTATCACCCCTGCTATTTGCCCTTATGATAGAACCTCTGGCTGAAAGTATAAGAAGCCATCCGAATATTCAGGGTTATAATACTAGGGACTCAAATAATAAAATTTCATTGTATGCAGACGATATTTTGTTATATATAACAAATTCACAAACGAGCATACCAAATTTATTAAATTTAATAGAGGAATTTGGGTCCTTTTCAGGATATAGAATAAACTGGAACAAAAGTGAAATTATGACGTTAAAACCTCAAGAATCCACACACTTATTGAAATTCCCCTTTAAAATAGCAACAGAAAAATTCAAATATCTGTGTATACAGATTACTAGAAAACATAAAACTTTATTCAATGCTAATTTTATACCCTTAATAAATAAACAATATAATGATAAAATTTTGGAAAACACTCCCTTTATCATTAATAGGCAGAATAAATGCTATTAAAATGAGCTTCTTACCACAGTTATTATACCTATTTCAATCTATACCAGTATATGTACCAAAATATTTTTTTTCTAAACTGAACGCTAATATTACTAATTTTGTTTGGGATTACAAATCACATAGAATTAAAAAAGAACACTTATGTAAACCAAAAGATGTCGGGGGACTTTCACTCCCTAATTTTTTGTATTACTATTGGGCAATACATATTAAGAATATAATTTACTGGTTGGATAGTTCAACTCAACAGACAGAATGGATAAAAATGGAGAAAGAGGATTGTTATCCTTGTAATATAGGAACAATCCTCTTCTCCCCGAAAAAAAGGAACAATACAATATATAAGAAAAACCCAATTATACAAGATACAATAAGAATATGGAAACAAATAAAACTATCCTTAAAATTAAGAAACCTATCATTGTTAACACCGATAGCGAATAATCCTTTATTTAAACCATCTATGATGGATAAAATATATAATCAATGGGAAATTTAGGAATTAAAAGGATCGGGGATATGTATGAAATGGGAGATTTATTATCATTTCAACAATTACAATTTAAATTTAAACTGAAAAACACTCATTATTTTAAATATTTTCAGATTTGTAATTTTTTGAAGACATACATACAGGGATATCAAAAAATAACTCCTGATTTACTAGAAGAAGTAATGAATATAAAAGCTGATACACAAAAATTATTAGCATATTTATATAATAGTATCTTAAATATAGATTTACCTGTGACCGAGGTAATTAGAGAAGAGTGGGAACGGGAATTATTGATAAAAATTACGAAGGCTACATGGGAAAAGTATTTGACATACATTCACAAGTGTTCGATTAACGCAAGACATAATCTAATCCAATTTAAAATTTTACATAGATTATATTACTCAAAAACAAGATTAAATAAATTTTATCCAAATATATCGCCCATTTGCGATAAATGTTTAACCCAAGAAGCAACTATAACACACTCTTTTGTTTCTTGTATAAAACTTCATGGATTTTGGAGTGATATTTTCGAAATATTTATAAAACTATTTAAGACAAAAATGGAACCCAATAATGAATTGATTATATTTGGGGTAATGGAAGACGGGAACAAATTGAGTTCATCTCAAAAGTCAATTTTAAATTATGGTTTAATAATAGCAAAAAAATTAATATTGAAATTTTGGAAAAATACACCAATACCAACGCTCAAAATGTGGATTGCAAGTATGTTGGTTACCGCACATCTTGAGGAAATGCGATTCCTCCTAATAGATAAATTTGACCAATTCATAACGAGTTGGTCTCCATTTGTCGTCTTTTTGGAAACGTATGGTGCAAAACAGGTGTAAAAGCTAATCCGTGACTGCGGATGGTCAAGATTATAAATGATCTCCTTCTATTTTCTTTTCTTCTCATCTTTTCTTTTATTCTCTCTCTTCTATTTTCTATATCTCAACTTTCTTATTTCATTCTGTATTTTTCTTTTTCACACACTATATATCTCACATTTTTCTATTTTTCATTATCTAACTTTTTTCTTTTTCTTCTTTATTTCAAAAAAAAATTTAAATAAGAAGCTGTACATGAAAGGTATTATGAAAATATGATTGTATACAATTGTACTTCTAATAAAATAAAAATGAAATTTAAAAAAAAAAAAAAAAAAAAAAAATACTTCGTTTGGAACACAGAATGTCCTTGAGTTAAAATTCCACAGATAACCAGTCTCGCCATCCTAAACAAAACACTACATGAAATGGTTCTGAGCTGCCGATCCTCCATTAACTGTGGAATTCCAATAAAAAAGTTTGTTCATACCATCTATGTCGCTACTTTTCAACGATGCTCTGGGCATATTTGTACGCATCCTTCGGGTTTACAAATGATCTTTCACGTCCATTATAAGAGATAGAAACATAGAAACATAGTTGCGCATTTTAGCTGGATAAAAGACACCGTATCTAACATCTTGCATCCCCCTTAAAAGTTCTTTTGCCTTTCAGAATTGATTTCTCTTTTGCACAATTTCATACGGACAGTCCCTGAATATTTTGATAATGTCGTTATCAAGCCTCAGTTGCACTCCATATTTGATTTTACTCATCACCTCTTCCAGTTCTGAAATGTCTCGAAATTTCACAATAATCTGTCGTGGGTGGTCTTGTCTAGCTTGAGATCTTGGTTTAAATCTCGGTACACGGTGTGCCACTTCAATTTTCGGTTCTTTGGAGAGATTAAGCAGTTGTTTAAGTAAGCCCATGGCAAACTCACGAATGTCCCTTCCCTCAGTTCCCTCTGAGACTCCAAGAATTCTCAAATTCTGGCGTCTTCTTTAGATATGTTAAGGGAAAAAGAGTAGCAAAGTCAAATGTGGGTCCCTTGAAGGCAGACACGGGTGAAATTATTATGGGCAACATGGAAATGGCAGAAGAGTTGAATAGGTACTTCGGATCTGTCTTCACTAAGGAAGACACAAACAATCTCCCAGATGTACTGGAGGACAGAGGATCAAAGGGGGTAGAGGAACTGAAAGAAAATTTCATTAGGCGAGAAATAGTATTGGGTAGGCTAATGGGACTGAAGGATGATAAATCCCCTGGGCCTGATGGTCTGCATCCCAGGGTCCTCAGGGAGGTGGCTCTAGAAAAAGTGGACGCATTGGTGATCATTTTCCAATGTTCTATAGATTCAGTATCAGTTCCTGTGGATTGGAGGATAGCTAATGTTATCCCACTTTTCAAGAAAGGAGTGAGAGAGAAAACGGGGAATTACAGACCAGTTAGCCTGACTTCGGTGGTGGGAAAGATGCTGGAGTCAATTATTAAAGTGGTAATAATGGGGCATTTGGATAGCAGTCAAATGATTAGTCCAAGTCAACATGGATTTATGAAAGGGAAATCATGCTTGACTAATCTACTGGATTATTTTGAGTAAAGTAAAATGGATGAAGGGGTGCCAGTGGATGTAGTGTATCTAGACTTTCAGAAAGCCTTTGATAAGGTCCCGCATGGGAGACTGGTGACTAAAATTAGAGCACATGGTATTGGGGGTAGGGTGTTGAAATGGATAGAAAATTGGTTGGCAGACCGGAAGCAAAGAGTAGGAGTGAACGGGTCCTTTTCAGAATGGCAGGCAGTGGCGAGCGGAGTGCCGCAAGGCTCGGTGTTGGGGCCGCAACTGTTTACCTTATATATTAATGATTTGGAAGAGGGAATTAGGAGCAACACTAGCAAGTTTGCAGATGACACAAAACTGGGTGAACTGTGAAGAGGATGTTAGGAGGTTGCAGTGTGACCTGGACAGGTTGAGTGAGTGGACAGATGCGTGGCAGATGCAGTATAATATAGATAAATGTGAGGTTATCCACTTTGGTGGCAAAAACAAGGGGGCAGATTATTATCTCAATGGGGTTAGGTTAGGTAAGGGGGAGGTGCAGCGAGACCTGGGCGTCCTTGTACACCGGTCACTGAAAGTTGGCTTACAGGTACAGCAGGCAGTGAAGAAAGCTAATTAAAAGTTGGCCTTCATAACAAGAGGATTTCAGTATAGGAATAAAGAGGTTCTTCTGCAGTTGTATAGGGCTCTGGTGAGACCACATCTGGAGTATTGTGTACAGTTTTGGTCTCCTAATTTGAGGAAGGACATCCTTGTGATTGAGGCAGTTCACGAGATTGACCCCTGGGATGGTGGGACTGTCATATGAGGAAAGATTGAAAAGACTAGGCTTGTATTCACTGGAGTTTAGAAGGATGAGGGGAGTTCTTATAGAAACATATAAAAGCTAGATGCAGGAAAAATGTTCCCAATGTTGGGCGAGTCCAGAACCAGGGGCCACAGTCTTAGAATAAAGGGGAGGTCATTTAAGACTGAGGTGAGAAAAAACTTTTTCACCCAGAGAGTTGTGAATTTATGGAATTCCCTGCCACAGAGGGCAGTGGAGGCCAAATCACTGGATGGATTTAAGAGAGTTAGATAGAGCTCTAGGGGCTAGTGGAGTCAAGCGATATGGGGAGAAGGCAGGCACGGGTTATTGATAGGGAACGATCAGCCATGATCACAATGAATGGCGGTGCTGGCTCGAACTGCAACTGCAACTGCAACTGCAACTTTATTTATATAGCACATTTCATACACGAGGCAGACTCAAAGTGCTTCACATAAAAACATGTCATACAATAAAGTGAAATAAAATAGAAGAATTAAAAGAAAAGAAAAGCAAAGTTAAAAATGCATTATAGAAAAGTGCAAAAGTTAAAAGTGCAATGTAGTTAAGATTTAGCTGAAAGCTAAAGTAAACATAAAAGTATTCAGTCTTGTTTTAAAAGTGGTGAAAGTAGGGGCAAGTCTTAAATCTTCAGGAAGTTTATTCCAGCTATTTGTTGCATAGTAACTAAATCCTGCTTTCCCATGTTTTGTATTTACTCTGGCCCGAGAGCCGTTGGAGACGTCGCAGAGGGAGGAGCTACACCCGAGCGGTAGGAGTTAAAAAGGAGCGTGGGGCTTGTTCCTTACAGAGGCCCGAGAGCCGTTGGAGAGATCGCAGAGGGAGGAGCTACACCCGAGCGGTAGGAGTTAAAAAGGAGCGCGGGGCTTGTTCCTTACAGAGGCCCGAGAGCCGTTGGAGAGGTCGCAGAGGGAGGAGCTACACCCGAGCGGTAGGAGTTAAAAAGGAGCGTGGGGCTTGTTCCTTACAGAGGGCCGAGAGCCGTTGGAGAGATCGCAGAGGGAGGAGCTACACCCGAGCGGTAGGAGTTAAAAAGGAGCGCGGGGCTTGTTCCTTACAGAGGCCCGAGAGCCGTTGGAGAGGTCGCAGAGGGAGGAGCTACACCCGAGCGGTAGGAGTTAAAAAGGAGCGCGGGGCTTGTTCCTTACAGAGGCCCGAGAGCCATTGGAGAGGTCGCAGAGGGAGGAGCTACACCCGAGCGGTAGGAGATAAAAAGGAGTACCTAAATCTGTAACGTTCCAAGTTCCACTTCAAAAACAAGTGGGTTTGAGGAAGCCGCTGATTGGTGGACGCAGACAAGAGGGAGCAGCTGATTGGGAGTCAGATCCCTGCTGATTGTACTGTATTCTAGCAGTTTGTTTTGTATTCTAGCAGTTTGTTTTGTATTCTAGCAGTTTGTTTTGTATTCTAGCAGTTTGTTTTGTATTCTAGCAGTTTGTTTTGTATTCTATCCAGGGTAAGGGGAGTATGAGGGCCAGGGCAGTTTACTGTTCTGGATGTCAGATGTGGGAAGTCATGGAGTCTGATAGCCCTCCAGACGTCCACATCTGCGCCAGGTGTATCGAGATGGGGCTCCTAATGGACCGTATTAGGAACCTGGAGCAGCAGCTCGATGACCTCCGTCTGGTCAGGGAGAGCGAGGAAGTCATTGAGAGGAGTTACAGGAATGTGGTCACTCCAACACCACAGGAGGCAGGCAAGTGGATCACGGTTGGGAGAGGCAAGGGCACAGGCAGGGACTAGAGAGTACCCCGGTGGCTGTACACCTTGACAATAAGTACTCCTGTTTGAGCACTGTTGGGGTGGACAGCCTACCTGGGGGTAGCGACAGTGGCCGGGCCTCCGGTATAGAGACCGGTCCTGTTGCTCAGAAGGGTAAGGAAAAGAAGAGGAGGGCAATATTAATAGGGGACTCTATAGTTAGGGGGTCAGACAGGCGATTCTGTGGATGCAGTCGGGAGACCCGGATGGTAGTTTACCTCCCTGGTGCCAGGGTCTGTGATGTGTCTCAACGTGTCCAAGACATCCTGAAAGGGCAGGGAGAGGAGCCCGAGGTCGTGATACATATAGGTACCAATGACATAGGTAAAAAAAGAGAAGAGGTCCTGAAAGGAGAATTTAGGGAGTTAGGAGGGGAGTTAAAGAGAAGGACAGCAAAGGTAACAATCTCGGGATTACTGCCTGTGCCACGCGACAGTGAGAGTAGGAATGGAGCGAGGTGGAGGATAAATGCGTGGCTGAAGGACTGGTGCAGAAGGCAGGGATTCAAATTTCTGGATCATTGGGACCTCTTTTGTGGAAGGTTCGACCTGTACAAAAAGGATGGGTTGCACTTGAACCTGAGGGGGACCGATATCCTGGCGGGGAGATCTGCAAAGGCTACTGGGGAGACTTTAAACTAGAATGGTTGGGGGGAGGGACTCAAATAGCAGAGAATGCTATTAGACAGTGTGTGAGGCAGGAGGCAGAGAAGGAAAGCACTCAGACCCAACATGTAGAGGGGAACGAAGAAAACAATAATAAACAGAGAATAAGAGGTGGTGGGGTTCTTGAATGGGTGAGCAGAGAAACAGAGGGGTGTAAAATGCGGGCGGAAGCAATAGGTAGCAAGGTGAAAAGTAAAAGTGGCAGGCAGACAAATCCACGGCAAAAATCAAAAAGAGCCACTTTTCAACATAATTGTATAAGGGGTAAGAGCGTTGTAAAAACAAACCTGAAGGCTTTGTGTCTCAATGCAAGGAGCATTCGTAATAAGGTGGATGAGTTGAACGTGCAGATAGCAGTTAATGATTATGATATAGTTGGGATCATGGAGACATGGCTCCAGGGTGACCAAGGCTGGGAGCTGAACATCCAGGGATATTCAATATTCAGGAGGGATAGAGAGAAAGGAAAAGGAGGTGGGGTAGCGTTGCTGGTTAGAGAGGAGATTAACGCAGTGGAAAGGAAGGACATTAGCTTGGAGGATGTGGAATCGGTATGGGTAGAGCTGCGAAACACTAAGGGGCAGAAAACGCTGGTGGGTGTTGTGTACAGGCCACCTAGCAGTAGTAGTGAAGTTGGGGATGGCATCAAACAGGAAATTAGAAATGCGTGCAACAAAGGCAAAACAGTAATAATGGGTGACTTCAATCTACATATAGATTGGGTGAATCAAATTGGCAGGGGTGCTGAGGAAGAGGATTTCTTGGAATGTATGAGGGATAGTTATCTAAACCAACATGTAGAGGAACCAATGAGAGAGCAGGCCATTCTAGACTGGGTATTGAGTAATGAGGAAGGGTTAGTTAGCAGACTTGTTGTGCGTGCCCCCTTGGGCAAGAGTGACCATAATATGGTTGAGTTCTTCATTAGGATGGAGAGTGATATTGTTAATTCAGAAACAACGGTTCTGAACTTAAAGAAAGGTAACTTTGAGGGTATGAGACGTGAATTGGCCAAGATTGACTGGCAATTAGTTCTAAAAGGGTTGACGGTGGATATGCAATGGAAGGCATTTAAAGACTGCATGGATGAACTACAAAAATTGTTCATCCCAGTTTGGCAAAAGAATAAATTAGGGAAGGTAGTGCATCCGTGGATAACAAGGGAAATCAGGGATAGTATCCAAGCAAAAGATGATGCGCACAAATTAGCCAGAAAAAGCAGCATACCAGAGGACTGGGAGAAATTCAGAGACCAGCAGAGGAGGATAAAGGGCTTAATTAGGAAAGGTAAAATAGATTATGAAAGGAAACTGGCAGGGAACATAAAAACTGACTGCAAAAGTTTTTATAGATATGTGAAGAGAAAGAGATTAGTTAAAACAAATGTAGGTCCCTTGCAGTCAGAAACAGGTGAATTGATCATGGGGAACAAGGATATGGCGGACCAATTGAATAACTACTTTGGTTCCGTCTTCACTAAGGAAGACATAAATAATCTGCCGGAAATAGCAGGGGGCCGCGGGTCAAAGGAGATGGAGGAACTAAGTGAAATCCAGGTTAGTCGGGAAGTGGTGTTGGGTAAATTGAATGGATTAAAGGCCGATAAATCACCAGGGCCAGATAGGCTGCATCCCAGAGTACTTAAGGAAGTAGCTCCAGAAATAGTGGATGCATTAGTGATAATTTTTCAAAACTCTTTAGATTCTGGAGTAGTTCCTGAGGATTGGAGGGTAGCAAACGTAACCCCACTTTTTAAGAAGGGAGGGAGAGAGAAAACGGGGAATTACAGACCAGTTAGTCTAACATCGGTAGTGGGGAAACTGCTAAAGTCAGTTATTAAAGATGGGATAGCAGCACATTTGGAAAGTGGTGAAATCATTGGACAAAGTCAGCATGGATTTACGAAAGGTAAATCGTGTCTGACGAATCTTATAGAATTTTTCGAGGATGTAACTAGTAGAGTGGATAGGGAGAACCAGTGGATGTGTTGTATCTGGACTTTCAGAAGGCTTTCGACAAGGTACCACATAAGAGATTAGGATACAAACTTAAATCACACGGTATTGGGGGTTCAGTATTGATGTGGATAGAGAACTGGCTGGCAAACAGGAAGCAAAGAGTAGGAGTAAACGGGTCCTTTTCACAATGGCAGGCAGTGACTAGTGGGGTACCGCAAGGCTCAGTGCTGGGACCCCAGCTATTTACAATTTATATTAATGATCTGGACGAGGGAATTGAAAGCAACATCTCCAAGTTTGCGGATGACACTAAGCTGGGGGGCAGTGTGTAGCTGTGAGGAGGATGCTAGGAACTGCAAGGTGACTTGGATAGGCTGGTGAGTGGGCAAATGTTTGGCAGATGCAGTATAATGTGGATAAATGTGAGGTTATCCACTTTGGTGGCAAAAACGGGAAGGCAGACTATTATCTAAATGGTGGCCGATTAGGAAATGGGGAGATGCAGCGAGACCTGGGTGTCATGGTACACCAGTCATTGAAAGTAGGCATGCAGGTGCAGCAGGCAGTGAAGAAAGCGAATGGTATGTTGGCCTTCATAGCAAGAGGATTTGAGTATAGGAGCAGGAGGTTCTACTGCAGTTGTACAGGGTCTTGGTGAGACCACACCTGGAGTATTGCGTACAGTTTTGGTCTCCAAATCTGAGGAAGGACATTATAGCCATAGAGGGAGTGCCAGAGAAGGTTCACCAGACTGATTCCTGGGATGTCAGGACTTTCATATGAAGAAAGACTGGATAGACTTGGCTTATACTCGCTAGAATTTAGGAGATTGAGAGGGGCTCTTATAGAAACATACAAAATTCTTATGGGGTTGGACAGGCTAGATGCAGGAAGATTGTTACCGATGTTGGGGAAGTCCAGGACAAGGGGTCACAGCTTAAGGATAAGGGGGAAATCCTTTAAGACCGAGATGAGGAAAAACTTTTTCACACAGAGAGTGGTGAATCTCTGGAACTCTCTGCCACAGAGGGTAGTTGAGGCCAGTTCACTGGCTATATTTAAGAGGGAGTTAGATGTGGCCCTTGTGGCTAAAGGGATCAGGGGGTATGGAGAGAAGGTAGGTACGGGATACTGAGTTGGATGATCAGCCATGATCATATTGAATGGCGGTGCAGGCTCGAAGGGCCGAATGGCCTACTCCTGCACCTATTTTCTATGTATCTATCTATGTATCTATGAATCACTAACAGATTGGTCTCAGAAGATCTTATATACTAGAAGGCTTATATAGTGGAAGCATGTCAGTGATATACTTTGGCCCTAAACCATGTATTGATTTATAGGTGAGCAGCAGGATTTTGAAATCAATTCTCTGACATACAGGGAGCCAATGTAAGGATTTAAGAATTGATGTAATGTGTTCACATTTTTTGGTCTTTGTTAGAACTCTAGCAACAGCGTTCTGAACAAGCTGTAGCTGCCTGACAGTTTTTTTCGGAAGACCTGCAATGAGACCGTTACAATAATCTAGCCTACTAGTAATAAAGGCATGTACAGGTTTTTCTAAGTCTTGAGCTGACATGAGTCCTCTTAGTCTTGCTACGTTTTTGAGGTGATAGTAGGCCGATTTTGTTGCTGATTTGATGTGACTGTCGAAATGTAAATCTGAATCCATATTGAAACCCCGAGATTTCTGGCTTTGTTTGAAGTTTTCCGGGACAGAGAGTGAAGGTGTTGGGTTACTTTAAGCCTTTCTTTTTTAGCACCAAAAACAATTATCTCTGTTTTGTCCTTATTTAGTTGGAGGAAATTTTGGCACATCCAGTCTTTGACTTGCAAATGGCCTCCTCCTGCACCTATTTTCTATGTTTCTATGTTTCTATGTTTCTATGTTTCTATGTCTATGTTTCTATGATGGAAGGCAATAACGTTCAGTCAGTCCTCCTCCTTTGTTCATCCGTGGTCGGGGCCATGAACCCTTCGCAGTCGCCACTACGGATGGCCCGATGTACAGGCCCTCTCGACGGACACTCGGCGGCTTGGAGGTCCCAAATCGGCCGCTTCCTACCGGAGACCGCGGATTCACGATGTTATAGGCCGCAGGCCGGTGGTCGGAGCTCATCCCCGGCGATCCCCGGCAAGGGATCCCAGACTCCGCGATGGAAAGTGCACGCCGCGCCCGCGGCTTCAGGATGTTATAATCCGTGGGTCAGCGATTGGAGCACTTCTTCTGGTGAACCCCGACAAGGGATCGCCCGGCTCCGTGATGGAAAGTCCGCACTGCACCCGCTGCTGAAGCTCTGGGCCTAACTCCGGGGGAGGCCGCTCCAATCCAAGCTGTTAGCCCACGAGGGAGTGTGAAAATGCGACTCGGAGAAAAGTCACATTCCACCGAGATTAGTGACTGAAAGAGTTTCCCCCTATTCCCTGCCCCCACCCCCCCCCCCACACTTAAACACACTAAAACACACTTTTAGGCACACTAAAAACAAAAAAAGTTGAAAGGACGGACAGCTGCTGGCGACGCTGCCGGCTCGCAGCACCACCCGATGGTCACAATCATTCTTCAAATAGTATCTGTGTGAGAAGGAACTGCAGATGCTGGTTTAAACCGAAGATAGACACAAAATGCTGAAGTAACTAAGAGGGACAGGCAGCATCTCTGGAGAGAAGGAATGGGTGAAGTTTCAGGTCGAGACCCTTCTTCAGACTATTCTATATTGCCCCTAAGTATTCACAATTTATCACCTCATTTATCTGCAATAAATGAATCTGCCATATGTCTAGGAAGGAACTGCAGATGCTGGTTTCACCTAGACCACAACTAACTAATGTTTTCATCCAGCCCACACCTAACATGGTTTTAACCAAAACCACAGCTGACAATGGTTTTTTTCACATAGACCACAGCTAACAATGTTTGTTTTCATCTCGAATGCAGCTAACATTTTTTTTTTCCTGTAGACCACAGCTAACAACAGTTTTTTTCATCTAGACCACAACTAACACTGGTTTCTTTCACCTAGACCACAGCTCACAATAGCCAGTCTCCTTTATCATCGTTACTTTCGAGCATTTCTTTCATTCATTTGTTCTATATCTCTCTATATCACCCTCTATATCTCTCGTTTCCTTTTCCCCTGACTCTCAGTCTGAAGAAGGGTCTCAACCCAAAACGTAATCTATTCCTTTACTCCAGAGATGCTGTCTGACCCGCTGAGTTACTCCAGCTTTTTATGTCTACCTTCTGCCATTCCACCAGCAAGTCTATGTATTCCCGAAACTCAACAACATCCTGGATTGCAGTTCACAATGCTATTTCGTTTTGCATCATCAGCTCATTTCAAAC
Source organism: Malacoraja senta (assembly GCA_038087875.1). Lineage (NCBI taxonomy): Eukaryota > Metazoa > Chordata > Chondrichthyes > Rajiformes > Rajidae > Malacoraja > Malacoraja senta. The sequence continues at coordinate 874,306 of CM075981.1, read as the reverse complement.
ATGTGACTTGCAAGTCCAAGTTTAGGTCACATATAGATTTTTAAAAAGCCAACACCAATCTCAATATTTACCTTCCTCCTGCTCAATAAACAGCCAATCACCCATATTCCTCTGTAGTAGTGAGTCTGGGTCCCCTTTACCCTGACTCTGTCGGATGAAGGGTCTCGACCTAAAACATCACCTATTCCTTTTCTCCAGAGATGCTGTCTGACCCACTGAGTTACCACAGTTTTCAGTGTCTTTCCTCTGTCGTATGATACTTAACCATCTTCAAGGTTTCAAGGTCAGTTTACTGTCACATGTACCAATTAAGGTACAGTGAAATTTGAGTTACCATACAGCCATACTAAGTGAAAAGCAACAAGACTCACAACCATATAAAAGTTAACATCAACATCCATCACAGTGGATTCCACATTCCTCACTGTGATGTAAGGCAATAAAGTTCAAACTTCTTCCACTTTGTTCTCCCGTGGTCGGGGCAGTCAAACCATCCGCAGTCGGGGCAATCAAAGCCTCCGCAGCCGGTGATCAAAGTCCCCGTCGGGGTGATCGAAACTCCTGCATTTGGGGCGGTTGAAACTCTCTCCGCTGCATGGCTCTCCCGAGTCCATGGGACTCTTACCAGAGACCGCGGGCTTCACGATGTTAAAGTCCACAGGCCCGATCCTCGGCAAAGGGATCGCAAGCTACGCGATGTTAAAGTCCCGCAGTCTCCCGCGGCTTGGAGCGCCCGTCCTTCTCCAGGAAAGGCCGCAGTGGGGACGGAGATACGGTACAGAAACAAACCGCATCTCCGTCGAGCTAAGAGATTGAAAAAAATTCCCCCCACATAAAACAAACCAAGGAACACTAAAACATACTTTTAACACATACTAAAAATAACAAAAAGAAGAAAGGACAGACAGACTGTTGGCGAGGCAGCCGCTGCTGGTGGCACCACATGGTGTTCCTATCCATAAATTCACCTTTTATGTTCTACATGTTCTTCAACTTTACTTTTATTCCTGATATCTGCCATTTATCCTGTTATTAAAACCATCTGGAAGTTCATTTATACAACATTAACTTCATTACCTTCATCAACGTTATCTGTAATTTTACCAGAAACTATCAAATTTTTGAATATGATTTCCTCTAAACAAATCTGTGCTGTGATTTCTCTTAATTAATCGATTTCCTGCCCAGTACTATTAATGCTGTCTAGTTTAGTTAAGTTTAGTTTAGTTTAGAGATATAGCAGAAACAGGCCATTCAGCCCACGGAGTCCATGCCGACCAGTGACCCCCACACCTTAACACTAGGGACAATTTACATTTATACCAAGCCAATTAACCTATAAACCTGTACGTCTTGAAGTGTGAGAGAAAACCTACGAACCTTCAAACCTGTACGTCTTTGGAGTGTGGGAGGAACCCTGAGCACCCGGAGAAACCCACGCAGGTCACGGGTAGAACGTACAAACTCTGTACGGACAGCACCCGTAGTACGTATCGAACCTGAGTCTCTGGCACTTTGAGGCAGCAACTGTGCCACCGTGCCGCCCAAGATCCAAGTTCCAAGATCTGTCTAAGATCAATATTTCTAAAAGCTGGAATTATTGCAAAATCAAGTCTATTTTCAAATGAAAAACATGAATATTGTTTTTAAAATGCCCATATCAATCATAGTAACAATTAAGCCACAAAGTTGTCATGTAAATCTATCTGTTTCACTAACATCCTTCAGTAAAAACTAAATCATAGGCACAAACAAATCAATGACATTACTGACGTGAAATAGCTGAACAAACTATTAAAGTCAAGTGCAATTCAAAATGGACATTTGGCTCTGCCACAAGTTGTGAATGAGTCAATAAATGACTGGTATATATTCCGGCATCACTCCACCAACATTACTTAGTTGGTCATGTACTGGGATTCCCATGTCGGCAGTCCTCATGAACAATGAGGTTATGGAGCTGTTCCAGCTGACATCTCTTCACTACACCAGGAGAGGGAGGAAGATACTAGATTTGCAGTAATCAGCAGCATTTGCACTGCGATAATAACATTTCACATTTTCTAATCCAATTGTCGGACAGTTTCCTCTCTTTTCAAGCCTGTGAATTTGTGGCTGCTTTCAGAGGGAAAATAATAGACAGTGGAGCCCAGAGGCTGTGGTGTGAAGGACAGCCCCGGCATCAGGGAACAGCCAGGGCGACACAATGGTGCAGCGGTAGAGTGGCTGCTTTACAGCACCAGAGACCCGGGTTCGATCCTGACTATGGGTGCTGTCAGTACAGAGTTTGTACGTTCTCCCCGTGACCTATGTGGGTTTCTCCGGGTGCTCAGGGTTCCTCCCACACTCCAAGGACGCACAGGTTTGCAGGTTAATTGGCTTTGATAAAAATTGTAAATTGTCCCTAATGTGTACGACAGTGCTAGTGTACGGGTTAATCGCAGGTGGGCACGGACTCGGTGGGCCGAAGGGCCTGTTTCTGCGCTGTATCTCTGAACTATAACTGAAGGGCCTGTTTGTGTGCCGTGAGGCCAGGACTATGTCTCTCAGTAGCTCCATTTCCAGGTGATAGTTTCTAGGTCAGGTAACATATTGAATTATCTGAACAAAATGCGATATCCTGGATAACATTTACAATACCTTTCCTGTGCCATCATTACGAGAAAATGTCTATCTTCTTGAAATATGGAGGATCATTCCAACAAATTTGATTGTTGATTTCCAAGGCATTTGGTAATATATTGCACTGTCTTGCAGAACAGTAAGAGCAGTGAGTATTTTAATCCTCTTCTGGAATCTAGGCCTGCTGTAAAAAAGACGTGTAAGTATTTTAACCATAAATGAGTTAGACAATAGACAATAGACAATAAGTGCAGGAGTAGGCCATTCGGCCATTCGAGCCAGCACCGCCATTCAATGTGATCATGGCTGATCATCCCCAATCAGTACCCCGTTCCTGCCTTCTCCCCATATCCCCTGACTCCACTATCTTTAAGAGCTCTATCTAGCTCTCTCTTGAAAGTATCACCTATTTTATCCAAAACAGTAAACTAAAAAAACTGCTCTTGCAGCTTTCTCTAGAACATGAAGGAGGAAATTCTGAGTTCATGGCTGTTATTTCCTTTAATCCTTTTTTTACCACTCTATCTACTTGTGTTACCACTTCCAGAGAGACATGGATATGGACCGAAATATCCCTCTGCTCATCAATGGTGTTAACCTTAACAAATATCAATTGTTACCAACCTTAACACCATTAAAAAATACCATTTGAGTCATGGTTGAGGTGATAAAATGATATTTTACTGATAAATGACTATGATGAGGATATTTATAGGCAACGACGTATGCTGTATGTACAGGCAAATATCGTCTTGCGTAAGTTTGGTGCGTGTACAGAAGTGGTAAAGATGTCTTTGTTCAGAGCATATTGGACACCACTCTATACTGCACACCTGTTGTCAAACTACGAAAAGACATGTTTACAGAAACTAAAGGTGGCTTATAATGATGCCATGAGAACACTGGTAAGGAAACATAGATGGTGTAGTGCCAGTGAAATGTTTGTGGCTGCAGGAATCAGTACTTTAGAAGCTATCCTAAGAAATCATATGTATAAATTCATTTGCAGGATAAATGACTGAAAATGTAATTATCGTGGTCTTGTCAAACATAAGGTTTAGCACTACAGGCTACCAATCCCAATTGTGGAGCCACTGGTATCGTTGTCTCATTGTAGGACATTGATCTTTCTTTTTATTCTGTATTGTGTTTTTGTATATAATTTATGATGCTCTTATAAGTAATTTACTATGCCTTTATATGTATTTTATGATGTTTTTATATGGTATGTATTATATGTAATGTCGTCTCTTGTCTGGACCTTGAGTCTGAAATAAAAGTTTATAATAAAGCAACTTTAACACAGTGGAACATTTCAAGACTCTGCACAAGATAATTCTTAAATAAAATCTTGTTCCCACACCACATGGGGAGGTATTTAGACAGGAGATATTAAGAGGTCCACTCTTCAAAAGATTGATTAACAAGATTACTTCTGCCCCACTCGCATAATCCGCCTGAAGTTAGGGGAGATTTTGCAACCAATGGATTATGAAAGTTCAGTTGGAAGTTTGGCTCCAGTGTGACCGACTGGATTGAATAATGAACGCATAACAACAGAAACAGGCACTTCCTCATGGACCCTTTTGTAAAATATCGAAAGTGACTGAAGTGGAAATAGATGCTTACAGATCTCATCAATATTGTGTGGAAAAAACCTGATCAAACTGCAAGCAGGGAATTAGTTTACTTTACTTTATTTTACTCTTTACTTTATTTTCATAGCATCATAGGGTGATACAGCATGAAAACAGGTCCTTCGGCCCAATTTGCCCACAGTAACATGCCTCATCTACACTAGTCCCACCTGCCTGCGTTTACCCCATAACCCTCTAAACCCATCCTATCCATCTACCTGTCTTATTGTTTCTTAAACGTTGCGATAGTCCCAGCCTCAACTACCTCCTCAGGCAGCTCATTCCATGCACCCACCACCCTTTGCATGAAAAGGTGACCCTTCAGATTCCTATTAAATCTTTTCCCCTTTCATGTTAAACCTATGTCCTCTGGTTCTCTATTCTCCTACTATTGGCAAGAGAATCTGTGCTTTACTTTACTTTATTATTGTAACGTGTGCCAAGGTACAATCTTGGCTCACATTGTTTAGTTTAGTTTAGTTTATTGTCATGTGTACCAAGGTGCAGTGAAAAGCATTTCTATTGCATGTTATCCAGTCAGCGGAACGACTACACATGATTACAATCAAGCCGTCCACAGTATACAGATGCAGGATCAAGGGATGTTTAGTGCAAGATAAAGTCCGGTAAAGTTCAATTAAAGATAATCCAAAGATCTACAATGAGGTGGATGGAAGGTCAGAACAGGATGGTTCCGTTGGGTGATAACAGCTGGGAAGAAACTGACCGTGAATCTGCAGGTGTGCGTTTTCAAACTTCTGCACCTCTTACCTGATGGGAGAGGGGAGAAGAAGGAGAGGCTCGGCCTTGATAATGCTGGTGGCCTTGATGAGGCGGTGTGACGTGTAGAGGGATTCAATGCATGTCACTGCTTTGCAGATTTTCAATTCTTATCTGTCCTGGAATTCTGTTTAGATCATACGCAATCAAGACAAAAAGTCAAGTATAATTGGAGAGTGAAGGTAAAGATACAGAGTGCAGAATATAGTTCTCAGCATTGAGAAATAATTTAATCACCAGATCCCAAACATCTGATTTATCTTTGCTCAGCCACAGCTTAATATCCAATCCTGAAACTTGCAACAATGCTAGAATGAGCTGAGAGTAAAATATAAAGACTTCTATCTTCTACTTCTTCTTCTTGCGTATGGCGTGCACAGCCTAAAGTTGTCGGACAACTTGTTCAATTTGATCTTATTTGAATTTGCACGTCGGGTTGATTGCATTAGTCAAAACAGGGCGGACCACGTGAAGGTTGCAATCTCCCACCCCAAAAGCTTCTATAAGTCATTCTGTCACCAGCCCCGTGCCATTGCTATAAATATACTTACTGTGACGAATGGTAATTTCGAAACTCAAGCAGAGCTGTGTAAAGATACAAAATAGGAACAATATCATAAGTTCCACTGGGATCATATTTGCTTTAAAAACGGAAAACTATGGACTTTGAATTTCTTTATTTCATGATCTCCTTCTCGGGTAAGTGCCTGCAATTGCTCTTGGCTGCATATTTGTACATGATAATAGACAGATTAGGTTTTAGAGGAACTAAGGACGATTGGGAGAGGTTGGCTTGCCTAATGATAAGATTGTTCACATCAACAGTTGGGCGGCACGGTAGCGCAGCGGTAGAGTTGCTGCCTTACAGCACCAGAGATCCGGGTTCAATCCTGACTACGGGTGCTGTCTGTATGGAGTTTGTACGTTCTCCTCGTGACTCCAAAGATGTACATATATATGTTAATTGGCTTGGTATAATTGTAAATTTCCCAAGTGTGTGTTTGGATAGTGCTCGTGTGCTCGAATCGCTGGTCGGCGTGGACTCGGTGGACCGACGAGCCACTTTCCGCGCTGTATCTCTAAACTAAACTAAACTAAGTTCGCTTGTATGGATGGGAAATCATGCAGTCTCCATTATCCAACCTCTACAATCTGCAAAGTATATTGTTCACAGAAGATCAAACATACCCAACAATGGGAACTGGATGATCGAATCTGAGTGTCCGACCCCTCTTTGTACTTGTGGGAGGTTGATGCACACAAATCAGTCCTCTTGCCTCCTACATTACGACAGTGACTGCATTAAAAACCTCATGTACACAAAAATGCTGGAGAAACTCAGCGGGTGCAACAGCATCTATGGAGCGAAGGAAATAGGCAACGTTTCGGTTCGAAACCCTTCATCAGACCTTAAAAACCTCATGATTGTCTGCAAATTGTTTGGAAATTCTCTGACGATGTTTCAAATCATCCTTGTTTCCTTCTGCTTTGTGCAGCATCTGTTCTTGATAGATTGATTTGAATTTTCTTTCCAAATAATTAAAGCCATTTTAAGCATTTTAATTTCGAGCACACTTATCCATTATCTATACTTTTTAATTGATTTCTGCTTCACTTACTGGGCGTGATGCCAACCCATAAATGTCGCTTATCCTTCTCCACAGATTCTGCCTAACCCGCTGAGTTACTCCAGCACTTCATGTCCTGTTCTGAGCCATATCGTGTCAGTATAAGGATGGTTTGGTGATTGGGGGGAAAACAAGTGCAATATGATATGAAGAATTGTGAAATTATCTAACTTGACATGAAGCAAGGAAAAGCAGAATATTTTTAAAGAGCATTTTTAAGAGCATCTTAAGACCAAGATATTTTTTGTGATCATGGCGTGGTTAAACTTTGGCATTCCATGCAATCTCGCTGTCCCGTTTGTGAAACCGTTTCAATTATGTGAGGATTTCAGGAAGTGAAAAAAAAGTACTTAAAGCAATGACATATATCTTGGGATGAAGTAAGGACAAAATGTTTGAGGCAGGAAGAAATTATGATCTGCCGGTTTCACATTTAAACATTCAGATGTTTCTTGCCGAGAGTAGGTGAATCGTGGACCAGAGGACATAAGATTAAGGTGAAGGGGAAAAGATTTAATAGAAATTTGAGGGGTAACTTTTTCACATGTAGGGTGGTGGGCGTATGGAACAAGTTGCCAGAGGAGATAGTTGAGGCTGGGACTATCCCAACATTCCAGAAACAGTTTGACAGGTACATGGATAGGACATGTTTGGAGGGATATGGGCCAAACATGGGCAGTTGGGATTAGTGTAACTGGGACATGTTGGCTGGTGTGGGCAAGTGTGGCCGAAGGGCCTATTTTCATGCTGTATCACTCTATGACTATGTAGGGTGAATTAGAATTTGGTGAGAGCTACAATAGACAATAGACAATAGGTGCAGGAGTAGTCCATTTGGCCCTTCGAGCCAGCACCACCATTCAATGTGATCATGGCTGATCATCCCCAATCAGTACCCCGTTCCTGCCTTCTCCCCATATCCCCTGACCGCTATTTTTAAGAGCCCTATCTAGCTCTCTCTTGAAAGCATCCAGAGAACCTGCCTCCACCGCCCTCTTAGGCAGAGAATTCCACAGACTCACAACCCTCTGTGAGAAAAAGTGTTTCCTCGTGTCTGTTCTAAATGGCTTACTCCTTATTCTTAAACTGTGGCCCCTGGTTCTGGACTCCCCCAACATCGGGAACATGTTTCCTGCCTCTTGCGTGACCAAGCCCTTAACAATCTTATATGTTTCAATGAGATGCCCTCTCATCCTTCTAAACTCCAGAGTGTACAAGCCCAGCTGCTCCATTCTCTCAGTATATGACAGTCCCGCCATCCCGGGAATTAACCTTGTAAACCTACCCTGCACTCCCTCAATAGCAAGAATGTCCTTCCTCAAATTAGGGGACCAAAACTGCACACAATACTCCAGGTGTGGTCTCACTGGGGCTCTGTACAACTGCAGAAGGAACTCTTTGCTCCTATATTCGATTCCTCGTGTTATAAAGGCCAACATGCCATTCGCTTTCTTCACTGCCTGCTGTACCTGCATGCTTACTTTCATAGACTGATGAACAATGACCCCCAGATCCCGTTGTACATCCCCTTTTCCCAACTTGACGCCATTTAGATAGCAATCTGACGACGCCATTTAGATAGTAATCTAATAGAGGACATTGGAAAAGCAGCCAACGTAATCAAACACTTATCTCATCCTAGTCATTCCTTCTTCCTGTTCCCATCCAGCAGAATGTATATAAGCTTGAAACAATGCATCACCAGACTCAGGAACATCTTTCGCTCTGTAATCAAGCTGCAGAACGGTACTTCCGTAAGCTAGGGTACTGTCCTATTCACCTCTACCCCATTGCAGACATTGTACTTTGTCCATGAAACTGATGCACTACAATGCTTAGAACTATTCTGCACTCTGTATCTTCCCCTTTGCTCTATCTATTGTACTTCAGTAGGATGATTGCATTTATGTTTAGTTTAGTTTAGTTTATTATTGTCACATGTACCGAGATACAGTGAAAAGCTTTTTGTTGCATGCTATCCAGTCAGCCGAAAGACTAAACATGATTACAATCAGGTCATCCACAGTGTACAAATGCAGGATAAAAGGAATAACGTTTAGTGCTTGGATTGCAGGCAAAACAAAGCTTTCCACTGTACCTTGGTACACTTGACATTAATGGACCTAAACATGGAGCATATGTTTGTATGTTTAGTTCTCCAGTTATTAATCTGTCACAAATAATATGTTTTAATATATGTTATATATATATTTTCACACTGAACAGTTACAAATGCTGCTCTAAGTGGACCACGTGCAGTAAATGGAACAGAGGGGCAATCGGTCCATATCACATGTACATATGATCGATATTTCAGCAACTTCCCAAAGTACTGGTGCAAAGGCAGTGACTGGATGAGCTGTACTATTCTGGTACAAACCATAGACCGCAACATGACAACGTCTGATGGCAGAATATCCATTACAGATGATACCAAAGTTGGGGAGTTCTCAGTCACTATGGAACATCTCACACTGAATGATGAAGGGTGGTATTGGTGTGCGATTATGAGATTGTTCATTGACCTGCGAAGTCGTGTGAAACTTAATATCATTGAAAGTAAGGCTTGAATATACTTTTGTAAATGTTAATGCTCTTACATAGTCTGCTGTGTGGATTATTATATAGTTTGCAGTTTCCAGAGCTTTTAACAGAATTATTATTCTAGAAAGAAATTAAGATATTTTCTGTTGGAACATTAATTTTTACCTATTTTAATCTTAATTTTAATTTAACCTTTAATTTTAATTTAATTTAACCTTTAATTTAAGTTTTCATTTAATTTAATTTCAGTTCAACAGGGACATGGATAGAATAGGTTTGGAGGGATATGGGCCACCGCAGGCAGCTGGGACTATGGTAGCTGGGGCATGTTGTGGGCAAGTTGGGCTGAAGGGCCTACTTCTACGCTGTATGACTCTTCCATGGCTTTATGGCTCTATGACTCCAATTTAAATTTTAACCTATCCATTGTACTAGTTTCACTGCCATTCTGGAAAGTTTCTGTCTATATGACCCATTTACATCTATCAATAGCCTGTTTCCTAGATCATTGTTACTGTTTCGCATATCTTTCATTCATTTGGTCTATATCTCTCTATATCATCATCTACATCTCTCATTTCCCTTTCCCCTGAATCGCAGTCTGAAAAAAGGTCTCGACCCGAAACGTCACCTATTCCTTTTCTCCAGAGATGCTGCCTGGCCCTGCTGGGTTACTCCAGCTCTTTGTGTCGATCTTCATATTAAACCAGCATCTGCAGTTCCTTCCTACACATTAAATTTTAACTTTTTGTTTGTGAACAAATTGATGGGTTAGATTAAGCATGTTATAGACATTTACCTGCACTACTAGCCAACAGTAATTGACCTCAATTTTAACAAGTCATCATTTACTTTTTCCAATCACAGATACGTCAACGGCAAAGGATATCTGGTAAAGGCTAAATCTTTATAAAGTTATATCTTCTGAGCACTTACCCTATATCTACATAGCTATAGTGATGAATAAAACGTTACTTATGTACAAGGGGTTATCATTGTTTCTTGGTGGTTGCACTGGTCAATGTTTGTCTCGAGAGTTGGGGGAGAATTTGGAGAATGAAGGATTATTTTTATACGGTTTCAGGATCAAGGGGAATATTATAGAACATGTAAAAGTCTACAATATGTGGTAGAGAATCAACATGTTGGATTGCACTTTAGTTTAGATTAGCGATACAACGTGAAATAGGTCCCTTGGCAACAAATGATCACCTGTATTCTTGTTCCATCCTATACCCTGTGGACAATTTACAGAAGTCTGAAGAAGGGTCCTGACCCAAAATATTACCTATCCCTGAACTCCAGAGATGCTCCCTGACCCGCTGAGTTACTCCTGCACTTTGTGTCCCCAACAGTCTTGCCCAAGCAAACAAGGGCGGCACGGTGGCGCAGCTGTAGGGTTGCTGCCTCACACAACCTGGGTTCGATCCTAACCACGGGTGCTGTCTGTACGGAGTTTGTACGTTCTCCCGTGACTGCGTGGGTTTCCTCCGATATCCTCGGTTTCCTCCTACACTCCAAAGACGTGAGGTATGTAGGTAAATTGGCTTGGTGTAAATGTAAATTGTCCCTAGTGTCTGTAGGATAGTTAATATAATATAATAATAATATTTGTATTTATATAGCACTTTTCAATCAAATCACTTGAAACCAAAGTGCTTTACAGAGAATTATCCATATCCATATGTTGATATCAACATATCAACATTCACACGCAGGCAAAGGTGGGTGAAGTGTCTTGCCCAAGGACACAACGACAGTATGCACTCCAAGCGGGATTCGAACCGGCTACCTTCCGGTTGCCAGCCGAACACTTAGCCCATTGCGCCATCTGTCGTCATAATATGCGGTGATCACTGGTCGGCGCGGACACGGTGGGCCAAAGGGCTGTTTCGCACGGTATCTCTATCTCTAAACTAAGTACAAATAATCGGACGCACATCTACCTGTACTGTTAGTAAACGCATTTGGTTAAACTGTTTGCCTTTTTCCTCTCAGGAAACATAATACTAACTATCATTTCATATGGAACATTATGCGTTGGATATTCCTTGCCATTCTGCTTGTCTGGGGTATTGTGACTGCGAGAATGTAGGCAAAGAAAACGGGTAAGATTTATTTTATTCACCCCTTTCTGCATCTTAAGTAACTCAGCAGGTCAGGCAGCATCTGTGGAAGGGATGGATAGGGGATGTTTCAGGTCAGGACCTTTCTTCAGACAGATGAGGGAACACCTTGCCTGGAATTAAGTTAATAAGTTCATAATTGATAGGAGCAGAATTAGGTCATTCGGCCCATCTACACCGCCATTCGATCGTGGCTGATCTATCTCCCCTTCCTAACCACATTCTCCTGCCTTCTCCCCATAACCCCTGACACCCGGAGTGTAATAGCAATCTCTGGAAAGGGTAAAGCTGTTGCCTCACAAGCCAGAAACCTGGGATTGATCCTGAGCTCAGGTGCTCTCAGTGTGGAGTTTGCATGTTCTCCCTGTGATTACGTGGGTTTCTCCTGGTGCTCCGATCCCCCCCCCCCCCCTCACATCCCCAATCTTTCCCTCTTAATCCCATTCTCCAACTTTCTGCCCATAACCCTTGAAACCTTTTATAACTATTTCCAAGAATTAATAAAAATTAAGTGTTCTTCCCTCCTTTTCAGTCCATCATGTCAGGCGATAGGAAGGAATATCCAGCAGAGATTGACAGGTTCTTGGTTAGTACAGGGGTCAAAGGCCACGTGGAGAATGGGGTTGAGAGGGAAAGATAGATTATTCATGACTGAAGGGCAGAGTAGACTCAATGGACCAAATGGCCTAATTCTGCTCCTATGACTTACTTTGGGATAAGCCTGCATCTGCAGTTCCTTGTAGTTACATATTCCTTGTAGGGTGGCACGGTGACGCATCGGTAGAGCTGCTGCCTCACAGCACCAGAGACCCGGGTTTGATCCTGACTATGGGTGCTGTCTGTACGGAGTTCGCCCCATGACCTGCGTTGGTTTTCTCCGGCAGCTCCAGTTTCCTCCCACACTCCAAAGAAGTGCAGGATGGTAGACTACTTGGCTTGGTAAAATGGTAAATTGTCCCTGGTGTGTGTAGGATAGTATTAGTGCGCGGGGATCGCTGGTCAGCGTGGACTGGGTGGGCCGAAGGACCTGTTTCTTTGCTATATGTCTAATCTAAACCTAAACATACTGACAAATTGGTAGTTTGCTTCTCTTTTGCACAAGTTCTATCCTACACACTAGGGACAATGTACGGGGAGTTACAGGTGAGCTGTCGGTTGCCCAACCTGTCGGGGATTTTGGAGTTCTCTGATCGTATTCCTTTTGTTCAGCAAGTGTGTATAATGATGATTGCCAAGCACAAATTTGCAGGACACAAAGACTCAATTCTGCTTTGCAAGATGCAAATTGTGTTTCATTCTTTGCCTTCCAGGGCGAGAGCAGTCTGTTACTCTGCACCACTGACCCATAACTCATCAGTTCTTTCAACACTGAAAACCATCCAGTGAACTGAAGAACAAGGACTATCCTCAATGTGTTCCTGTTTATCACATACACACCATCGACTGGCCGACTGATAAACAATAGACAATAGACAATAGGTGCAGGAGTAGGCCATTCGGCCCTTCGAGCCAGCACCGCCATTCATTGTGATCATGGCTGATCGTCCCCAATCAATAACCCGTGCCTGCCTTCTCCCCATATCCCTTGATTCCACTAGCCCCTAGAGCTCTATCGAACTCTCTCTTAAATCCATCCAGTGACTTGGCCTCCACTGCCCTCTGTGGCAGGGAATTCCACAAATTCACAACTCTCTGGGTGAAAACGTTTTTTCTCACCTCAGTCTTAAGATGGCCTCCCCTTTATTCTAAGACTGTGGCCCCTGGTTCTGGACTCGCCCAACATTGGGAACATTTTTCCTGCATCTAGCTTGTCCAGTCCTTTTATAATTTTATATGATCCAACCCCCTCATCCTTCTAAAATCCAGTGAATACAAGCCTAGTCTTTTCAATCTTTCCTCGTATGACAGTTTACGTGCAACTGCCTGAGATAGTTTGACCCGATAGAGATGAAACTTAGATGATCTGGTGTAAATACTATGCTTTCAAAGCACTAGTTCCCTTTCAAGGTCTCTGCTCCCCAATAGAAGGGGAAATGTTTTTTCTCAGTTCAGTTCAGTTTGGTTATTGTCACATGTACCGAGGTATAAGGCCGTAAGGTCATAAATGATAGGAGCAGAATTATGCCATTCAGCCCATCAAGTCTACCTCACCATTCAATCATGGCTGATCTATCTCTCCCTCCTTACCCCATCGCCCCATAACCTCTGACACCTGTAATAATCAAGAATCTATCTATCTCTGCCATAAAAATTGTCTCCACAGTCTTCTGTAGGAAAGTATTGCACAGAGTCACCACCGAGCGGGCGATAGTATCCTTTGCTGAGGATTGCCAGTGTTGGAGCTCCGACTGCGGGTGCCTGTTGACTTTAACATCATGGAGCTGCGGTCTGCGGAGCTTCTAACCACGGCTGCGGCGCGGACTTTAACATCGCGGAGCTGCGATCCTTTGCCAAGGATCGGCAATGTTGGAGCTCCGACCGCGGTGCCTGTGGATTTTAACATCGTGAAGCCACGGTCTCCAGTAAGAAGCGGCCGATCCTGGAACTCCAAGCCACAGAGTGTGTTCTGATCCGTTCCGACATCGGAGCTTCGATCATCCCGACGAGAGGGCCTGAACATCTGTAGCGGCGACTGCGGAGGATTCAAGGCCCCGACCACGGGTGAACCAAGGAGGAAGATGACTGAACTTTATTGCCTTCCATCACAGTGAAGAATGCTGATTCCACTGTGGTGGATGTTTAGGTTAAATTCTATTGTGTATGGTGTTCTTTTAACTTGTATGGCTGTATGGCAACTCAAATATCGCTGTACCTTAATTGGTGCACGTGACAATAAATGTGAACTTGAACTTGAATAATCTCTGTTAAACCCATGACTGCAGGCTGCAAAGGAAAGTGAAGCAGAAGGTGGAAATCACTGTTCTGAGACATTTTAGCAACGAGCCAGCTGGATCAAACTTGAGGTCACCGAGTGATTTTACTTCAATTATATCTACCCACTGCCAGCTTGTTAGTTTGTTCCAGCTGGCCTCCGTTGCCTAAAATGTCTCGAAACAGTTGAATTTCCTCATCTTGTGCTTCACTTTGGTTGCAATGAATGTGGGAGGAACTTTGTCACAGCCGTGCCAGTCCCAACTACTTCCTCCATTTTATATGTGCTGAAGTGTAAAGCTTCACACTGGGTGTATTTTCTGGACTGAGAATGTTCACGTTTGTTCATAACAGTGATAGCTATGACTAGCTTTTACAGAAGAGGTAACAACAGACGATAGTTTGTCAAAGCACTGATTTATCAGCTTTCTGTGTTGTCAATTGAATTGCCATTTTTTAAAGCCATTGTGTTTTCATTGTGTGTTCAGTTCAGTTTAGTTCAGTGTAGTTTAGTGTAGTTTAGTGTAGTTTAGTGTAGTTTAGTGTAGTTTAGTGTAGTTTAGTGTAGTTTAGTGTAGTTTAGTTTAGTT
>CM075981.1:819952-859308 GCA_038087875.1 Malacoraja senta | reverse complement strand
GTGCTTTGAGACAATTAACTTCACAATTATGCATGAACGCAACATTTTATTTGCACCTTATTTGGTCTTGGTTTAATGAAAGCCAGCCATGTTTGCAAAATTACTTGTTATCAATAAAGCAGTCTCTGAATGCTCGTGATATTTTTTAAAAACCGGAAATGTGGTAAAAACTATTTTGTTGAAGAAATCACCACACTCATGAGATTTTTTTGTAACTGTCACCACTTCTGCACACTACTTTCTAAAACTATTGCAGAGTTGAGAAAACCTGAACTTCCTCAACAGGTAACTCTGAATTTTTTTAATCATTTGGGGGTTGTAATGTTGCTGACAAGGCATGTGCGTATTGCCCATTCCTTACTGCCCTTGTTGAAGTGGCTGTTAGCTGCCTCCTTGAACCATTGCTATCCTGGCAAAGGTTCCACCACAATTGGGCAGTGTGTTCCAGACTCAGACACCGCCAGCGATATATTTTCAATCAGTATGGTGCGTGACTTGAACCGATGAGTTGGAAGCATGACTTGATGACTCAGAACGTAAGAAATAGAAGCAGGGGTTAGTCATTCAATGCTCAGTCTAGCTTTAACATTAATTGCACCTACATAAACTAGGGTACTGTCAAATTCACCTCTACCCCATTGTAGACATTGGACTTTGTATATGGAACTGATGTGTTACTATGCTGAGAACTATATTCTGCACTCTGTATTTATGCTTAAAGATACCTCATGGAAACAGGCCCTTCGGCCCTCCGAGTCTGCACTGACCAGTGATCACCCATTCTATCTTGCACAATAATTCTATCCTACACACCGATTTACAGAAGCCAATAACCTACAAGCCCGTATGTATTTGGAATGTGGGAGGAAACCAGAGCAACCTGAGAAAACCCATGCGGTCATAGGGTGAACATACAAACTCTATGCAGACAGCCCCATTGTAATCCCAACGACGTGCACGTTTGTTAGTTGAAGATAGACATAAAGTGCTGGAGTAACTCAATGGGTCAGGCAACATCTCTGAGTAAAAGGTTGGGTGACGTTTCATAGAAACATAGAAACTTAGAAAATAGGTGCAGGAGTAGGCCATTCGGCCCTTCAAGCCTGCACCGCCATTCAATATGATCGTGGCTGATCATCCAACTCAGTATCCTGTACCTGCTTTCTCTCCATACCCCCTGATCCCTTTAGCCATAAGGGCCACATCTAACTCCCTCTTAAATATAGCCAATGAATTGGCCTCAACTACATTCTGTGGCAGAGAATTCCAGAGATTCACCACTCTCTGAGTAAAAAATGTTTTTCTCATCTCAGTCCTAAATGATTTCCCCTTTATCCTTAAACTGTGACCCCTTGTTCTGGACTTCCCCAACATCAGGAACAATCTTCCTGCATCTGGCCTGTCCAACCCCTTAAGAATTTTGTAAGTTTCTATAAGATCCCCCCTCAATCTTCTAAATTCTAGCGAGTACAAGCCGAGTCTAGCCAGTCTTTCTTCATATCAAAGTCCTGACATCCCAGGAATCAGTCTGGTGAACCTTCTCTGTACTCCCTCTATCGCAAGAATGTCCTTCCTCAGATTAGGAGACCAAAGCTGTACGCAATACTCCAGGTGTGGTCTCACCAAGACCCTGTACAACTGCACTAGAACCTCCCTGCTCCTATACTCAAATCCTTTTGCTATGAATGTTAACATACCATTCGCTTTCTTCACTGCCTGCTGCACCTGCATGCCTACTTTCAATGACTGGTGTACCATGACACCCAGGTCTCGTTGCATCTCCCTTTTCCTAATCGGCCACCATTCAGGTAATAGTCTACTTTCCTGTTTTTGCCACCAAAGTGGATAACCTCACATTTATCCACATTATACTGCATCTGCCATGCATTTTCCCACTCACCCAGCCTATCCAAGTCATCCTGCAGCCTCCTAGCACCCTCCTCACAGCTAACACTGCCCCCCATTGGGGCCATTCTTCAGACGGGGTGTGAAGGGTCCAGAACTGAAACATCACCCATCCTTTTCCACCAGAAATGCTGTATAACCAATGAGTTACTCCAGCACCTCGCATCTATCTTCAGTATAAACCAGCATCTGCAATTCCTTTCTACACAAGTTTTTAAGTTGTAGTTTCTGAAAATTGCCCTTAGTGTGGATGGCACTAGTATACGGCTGATGGCTGGTCAGTATGGACTCAATGGGTCGAAAGGCCTATTTCCACACTACATCTCTAAACTAGGTTTCATGGCTACCACTGCTGTGGTTACTTTTGTATTCCTGGAATTTAATAAACAATTGTCCAGTTGCTTTGCTAGATTTGATCTCCCATTCACAAATCATTGTTTCAGGTCAACGTGGATCCAATTCAGCAATGTAACTACTCTGATACAATGCCCACTTGTAAACAGTAAATGAGCAATGGGGACATGGGTGATTCACAATGGTGTCGAACCAGCCAGCTTCTACCTGGTCCTTCCAGGTGGTGGTATCAGTTGGACTGAACTACACTCTTGAAGAAGCTCAGACCAACTTGTGAAATTATGAATGGGGTTGAGAGAGAAAAATAGAGCAGCCATGATTCAATGACGAAGTAGACTTGATGGGCCAAATGAACTAATTCTGCTCATATGTCCTTGGGTCTATGCTACAGCATCAAATGTGGTCTTCATTGTAAGTCCGATGAAAGTTATCGTGCAAGTCCCCAAGTTACAACAGAGTTCTATTACTGAGACCCATTGTAAGAAAGGAACGAAACAGGTTTAGAGGGAATGTAATAAAAAAGGATGTTGGTGTATAACAAAGATAAACACAAAATGCTGGAGTAACTCAGTGGGACATGCAGTATCTCTAGAGAAAATGGATATGTGACATTTCATGTTGGTACAGAGTCACAGAATCATACAGCATGGAAACAGGCCCTTCGGCCCAACTTGCCCACGACAACCAACATGTCTCATCTAGGCTAGTCCATCTGCCTGTGTTTGGCCCATATCCCGCGAAACCTACGTTAGCCATGCACCTGTCCAAATGATTCTTCCCCAGGCTGATTGTGGAGGGTGACGGGACCTGCAACCAAGAAAAGACCAGGATAAACTAGGGCTAGCAATAGATATCTGAACGAGGCTTAGAGGGATATGAGCCAAATGTGGGCAAATGGGACTAGGTTAGATGGGGCATCTTGGTCAGCATGGACAAGTTGGGTCAATGGTCCTGTTACTGTGCTGTATGACTCTATGGGAGTAACCCAAACTGCTTGTAAGTCGGAAATGAACAGGAAGTGCATGAGAGAGAAGCACAGAAATAGCTACAGTATGATGGGAAAGTCCACAGGGGCGGGAAGAGCAGCCACCAGCTGGCTTCACTGAGTCTTTAGACTTTTAGACTTTAGAGAAACAGCGTGGAAACAGGCCCTTCGGCCCACCGACTACCACGCCGACTAGCAAGTACCCCGTACACTAGCGCTATCCTACTCACGAGTACAATTTACAATTTTACCAAAGCCAATTAACCTACAAACCTGTACGTCTTTGAGTGTGGGAGGAAAACGGAGCACCCGGAGAAAATTGCCGTGTTAAACTATTCTCCTCTGTCTGCACATGATCTATATCCTTTCATTCCCTGCAGATCCATGTGCCTCTTAAAAGCCATTCTTGTGTCTGTCTCCACCACCACTTCTGGCAGTACATTCAAAGCACCCAACACACTCTGTGGAAAAATTTGACCCGCACATCGCCTTTGAATTTTCTCCCCCCTCACCTTAAAGCTCTGCCCTCTCGTCTTTGAAATCTCTACCCTGGGCAAAAAGGTTCTGACTGTCTACCATATTTCTGCCACTCACAACTTTATACACTGTACTTCTATCAGGGTGGCGCAGTGGTAGAGTTGCTGCCTTACAGTGCCGGGTTCAATCCCGACTGTGCTTTCCATATGGAGTTGGTACATTCTCCCTGTGACTGCGTGAGATTTCTCCGGGTTCTCCAGTTTCCTTTCACACTCCAAAGACGTGCAGGTTTGTAGGTGAATTGGCTTCGGTAAAATTATAAATTGTCCCGTGTGTGTGCAGGATTGTGTTAGTGTATGGGGATCGCTGGTCCGTGTGGACTTGGTTGGCCGAAGGGCCTGTTTCTGTGCTGTATCTGTTAAGTATCTCTAAAGTAAAGTAAAGTAAAGGTCTCCTCTCAGCCTCCAGCAAACCAGTGATAAAAGACCCAGCCTATCCAGCTGTCCTCACATCTCGGCCCATCCACAATAAATAATCCCAAGAATGATAATGAGTTTAGATGTAAATTTTTTCAGCAGAGCTCATCGTACCAAATGCATTATGCAGGATTTCAAGCATTTAATAGGGATTGCAAAAGCAATAAGATGTTTAACTCTACTTGCAACAGTCTTTTCGTCACGAACAATCACACAGTTGATTCAATTCTTCCAACAAGGCTCAGAAAGCAAACAATTGGGCTTTCACAGGGGCCTGGGCATTGTACAATGGATGCCTTGGTACTCATTTATATGGCTAAATCTCAGGCTATCAAAACAAGAAGTTGCACTTTCTATTCTCCATTTGAGTTGAGGTCATGGTCTTGCAAGTGTGGAGAGGAAGTGGAAGTTTACACACAGCTGCGCAGAAGTAGGACTACAGACGAAAGAGCTGCTTTTAAAGTGGAGTTAAGAAGAGTAATTAAAAATGGGTCTTACTCTTCTCCTATCAGTTGTTTTTCTCTCAGGTAAGAAAACCATTGCCTTGTTTGGATTTTTTTAAGTGTTGGAAATTTTGATTTGCATCTGTCTGACCAAGGATCTATTAGAATTGCTCGCAACATTATGTTCATCGGTACAAAATATCCTTCAACTGCCCTTCAGAATGGAATTTGCTTTAAATTCAGAGAGTTTCCTTTTAACTCTCAGAGAAATGTAATTGTGTGTGTCGGAAGGAACAGCGGATGCTGGTTTACGCAGAAGATAGACACAAACTGCTGGACTAACGCAGCGGGACAGGCAGCATTTCTGGGTTGAAGGAATGGGTGACATTTTGGGTTGAGACCTTTCAGGGAGAGCATAATTGTGAGAGTGAAGGTTTATTTAAAACGTCATTGATGTGCAAAGTTTATGAGAATTATGAGAGAAAAAAACCCATATTTAAATGTAGTTTAAAAGCTTTCATTTCCTGTAATGGAAAATTACAAATATTAAAACTGGATCGAAAAATACAGATTCTTATTGGGATTTGAAGAGGCTTTTAGATAGGTGCATGGTTATGAAAGGAATGGAGGGGTATATCCTGGCTAGATACAAAAAGCTGGAGCAACTCAGCGGGACAGGCAGCATCTCTGGAGAAAATGAATAGGTGATGTTTTGGGTCGAATGAAAGATATGCAAAAATGTAACAATGATCTATCCTGAAAAGCGCCATATAAATAAAATCTATTATTATTATTATTATTATAATATTTTTTCATATATTTCATTTATTTGTTCTCTATCTCTCTATATCAACATGTATATCTCTCGTTTCCCTTTCCTCTGACTCTCAGTCTGAAGAACGGTCTCAACCCGAAACTTCACCTATTCATTTTCTCCAGAAATGTTGCCTGACCCGTTGAGTTACTCCAGCCTTTTTTGTCTATCTTTGATTTAAACTGGCATCTGCAGTTCCTTCCTACACATAGATGATCCTGGCATCATGATCAGCACAGACATTGTGGGCTGAAGGGCCTGTCCCTATGCCACACGTTTCATAGATACATAGATACATAGAAAATAGGTGCAGGAGTAGGCCATTCAGCCCTACGAGCCTGCACCGCCATTCAACATGATCATGGCTGATCATCCAACTCAGTATCCCGTACCTGCCTTCTCTCCATACCCCCTGATCCCCTTAGCCACAAGGGCCACATCTAACTCCCTCTTAAATATAGCCAATGAACTGGCCTCAACTACCCTCTGTGGCAGAGAGTTCCAGAGATTCACCACTCTCTGTGTGAAAAAGTTTTCCTCATCTCGGTCTTAAAGGATTTCCCCCTTATCCTTAAGCTGTGACCCCTTGTCCTGGACTTCCCCAACATCGGGAACAATCTTCCTGCATCTAGCCTGTCCAACCCCATAAGAATTTTGTATGTTTCTATAAGATCCCCTCTCAATCTCCTAAATTCTAGCGAGTATAAGCCAAGTCTATCCAGTCTTTCTTCATATGAAAGTCCTGACATCCATGTTCTAAGTTCTACATTAGCTAACCGCATTATCTTTTAACATTAATATTGACCATAGTACAACTACAGCAACCAGTCATTATCCATATAAAGTGATAGTCTAATATGGCGACCTGTTTCTGGCATTGCTGACTAGTAGTAATGAGCCCCTGTATGAATGCAATGAGGTTTAATTGAAGCAACTTTGTACACTCTTGGATTGATTGGGGAATTTTTGTTCGATTGCATCTGTCAAAACCATTCACGAACCGATTAGGTTTAAGTCTTTATAAATAATTCTGCTGAGCTGAATTACATGAAATGAAATTGCTTAATTATTACCGACAGGCCAAACTTGTTCAGGATTTGGGGTTTAGTTCTAATGTAGAGATACAACATGACAACAGGCCCTTCGGCATCATGTTCAGCACAGACATTGTGGGCCTGTTCCTGAACTGTACTGATCTACATGCTGTGTTCTATTAAAATGGCATCTACCATTGAAAAATTCTTTATGGGTTATGAAACACTTTGAAACAACTTCGGACCATGAATGGCACTATATGTGTGATCGTTCTGTTAATATTGTCATTTCCAAATAAAATTTCTCTGAGTTCAACCTATTTAGTCAGACTGAATCAATTAACGTATTTTTTAATGATAGAATTGTGCTAAAAGACGGAAAGAGGAAGAGATGAGATGGCAGTTCTCAGAGGAGAATTTAAATTATTTGTTGGATTCATAGAATCCCTAAATCTCCTAAGGTTTAGTTTACTTTAGTTTAATTTAGTTTAGTTTAGTTTAGTTTATTAATGTCACGTGTACCGAAGTACAGTGAAAGCTTTAGTGTTGCATGCTATCCAGTCAGCAAAAAGACTATACAAGGTTACAATCAAACCGTCCACATTGTACAGATATAGGATAAAGGGAATAACGTTTAGTGCAAGATAAAGACAGTTCAAAGGTCTCCAATGCAGTAGATGGTAGGTCAAGACCGCTCTTGACCTCCCATCTAGTTGATCTAGTTTTTGATTTACATGGATCAAGTTTTAACTTAAAATGTCATTTATTGGATTACCCACAGCCTTTGCAAAATGTTCTTAACAGATTAGCTTGGTAATGGACCACAAGTACTGAAGAAACTTCTATGATCGTCATTGAAGGTGCCAGGGACAAGATAATGCTAGTGCACATTTTATATTGAATGGGTAAATGAGGAGGATATTAGTCTGGGAGGGATTTTCCAAGGGGTCTTCCTGAAGTGCAACGCCAGCCTACATAAAAGGACTACCCTTTCTGATGTTTCTGTATGCCATTCTACACTGGTCACCCTGAATAGACAATGCAATACAGCATTTTTAAAGAATGACTCACACAAAGCAGTAGTGGATGCACATTTTGTACGCTTACCTTCTCTCTGGGGTATTTAGTGTCATTTGGTTCAATGGTTGTTGAGGAAGTGACTATCTCAATGTTTAAGGAACAATTGGACAGGTACTTGGATAGGACAGGTTTAGAGGGATATGGGCCAAACACAGGCAGGTGGAACGAGTGTAGATGGGGCATGTTGGTCGACGTGGGCGTGTTGGGCCGAAAGGCCTGTTTCCACACTGTATGTCCCTATGGTTCTTTACTGAAAGTGAGATCAAGTCCATTTGCATTTGAAAACAAATGGACCTAAAAACTTAGCTACTATAATCACTTCCACTAAGATTGTATTTTCAGCAAAGCAATACATTTAGTTTTAGTTTCAGAGATACGGCAAACGACGACCATTGATTACCCATTCACACTAGTTCTATGTTATCCCACTTTCTCATCCATACCCTACGCACTAGGGGGCAACTTATAGTGGCCAATTAACCTACAAATCACGAGGTCACAGGGAAAACATGCAAACTAGAACATCAAACTGTCTGCAATTTGGTTTTGGGCAGACAGAAATGCAGAAGTAATCAATTGTAAGTTAAACAGTCAGACCAGGTGCAAGGTAAGAGAGGCTAAGATGACCTGGAAGCAGGCCCTTCAGCCCAACCTGTCCTGCTAACCCTCACTTCTTTGATGAATGAATGATAATTTATTGCCACTTGTACCTAGGTATAGTCAATTGCTTTGTTTCTCTGCAGAACATGGACAGGTGAAGTTTCGGCTCAAGTCTGAAGAAGGGTCCCAATCCGAAACATCACATATCCATGTTCTCCAGAGATGCTGCCTGACCCATCGAGTTCCTCCAAGGCAGCACACTATGTGCAGAGCACCACAGCCAAGGCTGTACTCCACGTGTACGACACCAGAGCTTACAACCAATACTGTACACCACAATTGGTCGCCAACTCGCTGTTCACACACTCGCCAGCCCACTGCCACTTTTGCGGGCTGGGAGAGTCTGTGTTCCACATGTACATGGAGTGTGCGAAGTTACAGCCAATACCTGAAGGGGCTGCTCTTCTGGCTGCACTTCACACCCACCATCCTTGTCTTTGGACACCCTGTGCTTAGGAGAGAGGGCAGGAGGGCCGAAGATGTCCTGGTTGGGTTGCTCCTAAGCCTGGCCAAGTTGGCCATCTGCAAATCACGGCGCCAGGCGGAAGGGGTGCTCTGGCCGAGCCGGCTGCCTGCTCCTTTTCCGGGGTTACGTCCATGCCCGGGTAGTACTAGAGAGGGACTACGTGCTGTCAACGGGTGCCCTGGGGATTTCCGGGACCACTGTATCGGGTGTGGAATGTATCCTTGATAAGGATACGAAAATAGTGATTTAATATTTTAAAATATTTACTTTATTTTGTGTTATGGCGGTGGATTTGTTTGTATTTTTGTGTGTATTTTTGTAAATAGTTGATTAAAATTAAGTTTGGTTTAAAAAAAAAACATGTCGCCATCAAAGAAGCTCATTAGCGCCCAACAGTAGCAGCGTTGCCCTCGTGTACATTTGATGTATGTTTTTGACCTCCCAGTGACGCACGCCGACATCAATGGACCGAGCGTGGCAAATGGAACCGTAGGACGCACAGTGAAAATCACATGCAAATTCCCCACGTATTTCAGCAGTGAACAGAAGTACTGGTGCAAAGGATACTATCGACGAAGCTGCGTGATTTTAGTTCAAACAAAGGACCTTGAGAGGAAAAGCAAAGATGGCAGAATAACGATAACAGCTGATAATACAAAAGGGGAACTTAAAATCCAAATGGATAAGCTAACAACCAGCGACAAGGGCTGGTATTGGTGTGGAATAGAAAGGTATCACCTTCTGGACCCAATTTATCCTGTGGAGCTTAAAGTTCATGAAGGTAAGATGTAGATTTGTGTTCATTCATAAAATGCAATTTGTCTCTATATTTTTGTTCAATTAAACATATGGTTGGAAACTAAACTGAACATGGAACATTAATATAGAAAAGATGAAGTGCAGATGCTAGTTTACCAAAAAAAAGATATGAATGTGTGCAGTTTTGGTCTCCAAACTTGAGGAAGGACATTCTTGCTATTGAAGAAGTGCAGCATAGTTTTACGAGGTTAATTCCCGGGATGGTGGGACTGTCATATGTTGATAGAATGGAGCAGCTGGGCTTGTATACTCTGGGATTTAGAAGGATGAGAGGGCATCTTATTGAAATATATAAGATTATTAAGGGTTTGGACATGCTAGAGGCAGGAAACATGTTCCCAATGTTGGGGGAGTCCAGAACCAGGGGCCACAGTTTAAGAATAAGTGGTAAGCCATTTAGAACTGAGATGAGGAAAACCTTTTTCACACAGAGTTGTGAGTGTGTGGAATTCTCTGCCTCAGAGGGCGGTGGAGGCTGGTTCTCTGGATGCTTTCAAGAGAGAGTTAGATAGAACTCTTAGGGATAGTGGAGTTAAGGGATATGGAGAGAAGGCAGGAACAGGGTACTGATTGTGGATGATCAGCCATGATCACATTGAATGGCGGTGCTGGCTCGAAGGGCCAAATGGCCTACTCCTGCACCTATTGTCTATTAAATTGCTGAAGTAACTCTATGGGTCAGCCAGCATAGAGTCGTAGAGTCATAACACTGTGGAAACAGGCCCTTCGGCCCAACTTGCCCACACCAACGAACATAGATACATAGATACATAGAAAATAGGTGCAGGAGTAGGCCATTCGGCCCTTCGAGCCTGCACCGCCATTCAATATGATCATGGCTGATCATCCAACTCAGTATCCCGTACCTGCCTTCTCTCCATACCCCCTGATCCCTTTAGCCACAAGGGCCACATCTAACTCCCTCTTAAATATAGCCAATGAACTGGCCTCAACTACCCTCTGTGGCAGAGAGTTCCAGAGATTCACCACTCTCTGTGTGAAAAAGTTTTTCCTCATCTCGGTCTTAAAGGATTTCCCCCTTATCCTTAAGCTGTGACCCCTTGTCCTGGACTTCCCCAACATCGGGAACAATCTTCCTGCATCTAGCCTGTCCAACCCCATAAGAATTTTGTACGTTTCTATAAGATCCCCTCTCATTCTCCTAAATTCTAGCGAGTATAAGCCAAGTCTATCCAGTCTTTCTTCATATGAAAGTCCTGACATCCCAGGAATCAGTCTGGTGAACCTTCTTTGCACTCCCTCTATGGCTATAATGTCCTTCCTCAGATTTGGAGACCAAAACTGTACGCAATACTCCAGGTGTGGTCTCACCAAGACCCTGTACAACTGCAGTAGAACCTCCCTGCTCCTATACTCAAATCCTCTTGCTATGAAGGCCAACATACCATTCGCTTTCTTCACTGCTTCACATGTCCCATCCATACTAGTCCCACCTGCTTGCGTTTGGCTTATATCCCTCTAAACCGGTCCTATCCATGTACCTGTCGAATTGCTTCTTAAACGTACCGATAGTAGCTGCCTCAACTACCTCCTCCAGCAGTTCATTCCATAAACCCATCTGCCTCTGTGTGAAAAAGGTACCCCTCAGATTCCTATCAAATCTTTCCACCTTCACCTTAAACTTACAGTATGCCCAATCTGGAGATCTCTGGAGAACATGGATAGGTGATGTTTCGGGTCAAGTCTGAAGAAGGGTCCTGACCCGAAACATCACATATCCATGTTCTCCAGAGATGCTGCCTGGCCCATTGAGTTACTCCAGCACCTTGAGTCTTTTTTTCAGTGTGGCTCATACTTTTGGTTATAAAATTTGGATGTAAGGTGGGGTTTTCTTGTACCTCACCTCCCGACCTCCCAAAGCCGTTCCACCATTTACAACACATAGATCACCCATGATAGAATGGCAGATTAGACTTTGTGGGCTGAATGGCCTAATTCTGCTCCTATAACTTATGAACATGAACAGACAAGGCAGTAACATAATGGAATCATCTCCACTTGCTCGCAAGAATGCAGCTTGAATCTGGCCCGGCTCACCTACTGCAGATTGAGGACCCACAGAAACCCTCCTGGAGAATCAAGGGACACTGCTTATGAAGCCACCTTGTTAATAGATTAACAAAGACATTAGGAGAGAAAGAAAACAATTAAAAGATAAAGGCCTGACCTGCAGTTCACTGATTTCTTTGTCACTCAGTTTGTTTTCTCTCTCTAACTTCACTTGTTAATTTATTAGGATGTTCTTTCTGTTTGTGTTGCATTATAACAGTAAATCCACAACTGAATTAGTGGACGATAAAATTATGTTTTCATACATTTTACCAGGTCAAACGCTATTTCCTTCGGACAAAGATAGACTAAGGTAAACATCAAATATATTTTTGTAGCTCTGCACAAAAAATAACAAGTGGACTATATTGCTCTAAATATTTAAAGAAGAATATCAATAAAGTATGGTCAAAGAATCTTGGAGTTGTACAGCATAGAAACAGTCCCTTTAGCCAAACATGTCTATCCTGACCATTGTACCTGTGTACCTATACACTTCACTGTATTAATTCCAAATAACTTGGGATGGCATGGCGGCACAGCGGTAGAGTTGCTGCCTTACAGTGTCAGAGACTCGGGTTCAATCCTGATTAGAGGTGCTGTCCGTTCGGAGTTTATACATTCTCCCTGTGACCTGCGTGAGTTTCCTCAGGGAGCTCTGGTTTCCTCCCACATTCCAAAGATGTGCAGGTTTGTTGGTTAATTGGTTAATCCGGTAAGCATTGTAAATTGTCCCTAGTGTGTAGGATAGTGCTAGTGTATGGGAGTCGCTCGTCAGTGCGGACTCAGTGGGCCGAAGGGCCTGTTTCTTTGCTGTATTTCTGAACTAAACTTCGATGTCTTGCTCATTCAAATATTCATTTAGTTACCTTGTAGTATTCCTGCCTCCAGTACATACTCTGGCAGTTTATTCCAGATACCAACTACTCTCCAAGTTACTCATCTTTACACATCCTCCCTCTCACTTTAAACCTATGCCCTCTAGTTTTTGACACCTCCACCATGAGAAACAGACTGTGGCTCTCTACTATACTGGGCCTTTCATTATTTCATATATCTCTATCTTGTCAGCCTCCTTTGCCAGGGAAAACAGACACAACTTATCCAATTTCCTCCCATCACTCATGCCTTCTAGTCCAGGCCACAGTTGAAGCAGTTCAAAGAACTTCATAGACTAAAGGGTTGTCTTTGTTAAGGAAATTTTAGTCAGGTCCTGGAATGCATATCCACTGAACCTCAGAATACTGAAAGGCAACTTAATGAAAAAGTGGAACATCCTGAAGTCTGGAGATGGGGAGACTGCTTCCTCTTGTGGGAATAGTCTAGAATTTGGAGTCAATGTTTAAAAACAAGGGGCGTTCATTTAAGACAGAGATGAGAGGAAGTTATTTTCTCTCAGATGCTATTAAGTCTTAGGAACGTTCTTCCTCAAAGGGCGGTGGAAGTGGAACCTATGAGTATATTTTAGGAAGAACGGTCTGATGAGCAAGGGTGTGAAAGGTTATAGGGGGACTGTTGGGGTTTTGATCTTGATCAATTGATTGAAATATACAGCGTAGACACAGGCACATTGAGTCCATGCCGGCCATCGATCAGCTATTCACTCTAGTTCTATGTTATCCCACTTTCACATCCACGTCCTACACACTAGAAGCAATTTACAGAGACCAATTAACCTACGAATCCGCACGTCTTTGGGATGTGGGCAGTTTTTAGATATGATAGTGGCATTTAAAAGGCTTTTAAATAGGGACATGGAAGGGCATGGAATAGAGGGATATGGATCACGTGCAGGCAGATGAGATCTGTTTAACCTGGCATCATGTTCGGCACATACATATGGTGGGCCGAAGGGTCTCTACTGGTACTGTACTGTTCTTTGTTCCATGACAACGGAGCACCCAAAGGAAACCCACGTGGTCTCAGGCAGAACGTGCGAACTCCATACAGACAGCGGCTGAGGTCAGGAGCTTATTAAAGGGCAGACAGAGCAGCTTTGGGGAGCTGAGTGGAACATTGTTCCTGATTTTTGAGCGCGTAAATATTTTTAAGATTTCCTTTCCCATCAGAGAGATGGTTCCCCTGGTGTAGGCGGTATCCATACCGACAGAGAGTAGTAGAATGAAAAGCATTGAAGCCCCAGCACTAAACCAACTGGTTGGATTATTCTGATCCCACCACACAGCTCACAACCACCTCTTATGGGATGCGAGATCTTAAACCATAAGACTATAGGACATCGAAGCAGAATTAGGACATTCGGCCCATCGAGTCTGCTCCGCCATTCAATCATGGCTGATCTATCTTTCCCTCTCAACCCCATCCCCTTGCCTTCTCCCCCTTTGACACCCTTATTAATCAAGAACCTATCAATCTTCGCTTTAAAAATACCCAATGACTTGGTCTCCACCACTTTCTGTGCCAATGAATTCCACTGATTCACCATCCTCGGGCTAAAGAAATTCCTGCTCATCTGCTTTCCAAAGGTACGTCCTTTTATTCTGGGGCTGTGTTCTCTGTCCCCAGACTCTCCAACTACTGGAAACATCCTCTCCATATACGTATCCTGTACAACCACAGGGCTCCCAAAATCCCACACTCATCTCCCTAAAGCCCCTGTACCACTTTCCCGAGTTACTCACGAATTCTCCCAAGTTTTCCCCTTGATTCAAACTCGGAGAATGTCCGTAGCGAGTCCGTAGGAGTCCATTGCGAGGCCGTAGATATTTCGTAGCGGCTCGTAATGCCAGCCGTAGGTACTTGGGGCATCAGGTAATTCGGGACCTTTTTTCAGCATGTTGAAAAATTTCAACGAGTAAAAAAAATAGCCCCGAGTGCCTACGGCTGGCATCTCCAAGTTTGAATCAAGGGGAAAACTCGGGAGAATTCGCGAGTAACTCGGGATAGTGTGACAGCAGCTTCACTCTTGTGGCAACCCTTCTTCACAGAGTTGACTTTGAGCAAAGACGAAAGGGCCTGTCCCACTTGGCAACTTTTTCGGCAACTGCCGGCATCATTGACTGTATCAGGTCACCGAAACATTTGCGGCGTGACGCGGCGTAATGATGTATTGACGCGCGGTGTTTTTTCAAGTGTCGCAACATTTTTTTTTGTCGCCGCTGGATTTCGAAATGTTCAAAATCTTTTGGCGACCCTGATATGACGCCGGCAGTCACCGAAAAAATCGGCAAGTGGGACAGGTCCTGAAGCCATAGGCAGTATGAGCAAGCCCAGGCCTCACTGCCCACTCTGTTCCCTTCAGACAGCTCACTCTGCCACCGGCCCCTTGACTGATTCTAAAAATCGTTTTCACACCTTACCTTTCCATATCTCTAGGTTTCCTTTACCCCTGATTCTCAGCCTGAAGAAGGGTCTCGACCTGAAACGTCATCCATTCCTTCTCTCCAGAGATGCTGCCTGTTTCTCCAGCATTTTGTGTCTCTCTTCAGTGTGAACCAGCATCTGCAGTTCCTTTATACATATCAGTAAAAAATGGAATTATGTTAGATAAATCAAAATATTGATAGAAAATTGATTAATAAATAAACATAATATAATTTAAAGACATACATTAATTAATTAATTAAAGTGGGAAACATAGGATTTTTGCATATCTATTTCGTAAGAACAGCAACTGAACTGAATAGGGTCATGCTAAAGTGGCACGGTGGCACAGCGGTGGAGTTGCTGCCTTAGCGCCAGTGACCCTGGTTCGTTCCTGTCCACGCGTGCTGTCTGTGTGGAGTTTGTACGTTTTCCCTTTCACCACGTGGGTTTTCTCCGGGTGCTCCGGTTTCCTCCCACATCCCAAAGACGTGCGGGTTTGTAGGTTAATTGACTTTGGTAAAATTGTAAATTGGCCCTAGTGTGAGGGATAGTGCTAGTGTACGGGATGATCACTGGTTGGCGTAGACTTGATGGGCCGAAGGGCCTGCTTCCGTGCTGCATCTCTGAAGTCTAAAGTCTAAAATCTAAAAGAAGAACCAGCTTTGAGAAATGTAAAACTGAGGGGAATGGTATGGATATGGAATAGGGGTAACACAGTGCTGCTCCACAGCGCCAGAGACCCTGGTTCGATCCTGACTGCGGCTGCTGTCTGTCGGGAGTCTGTACGTTCCCGCTGTGACCACGTGGGTTTTCTCGAGGTGCTCCGGTTTCCTCCCATATCCCAAAGACGTGCAGGTTTGTAGGTTAATTGGCTTCTGTAAATTGTCCCTCGTGGGTAGGATTGAACTAGAATGAACGGGTGATAGTTGGTCGGCGTGGACTCGGTGGGCCGAAGCGCCTGTTTCCACGCTGAATCTCAAAAACTAAAAATTAAAAACTACTAGAATTAAATAAATGCAAAGGTGTTGCCTGCAACTTTGACTGTACTGAGAGGTTAGAAAGTGATACCCTACATTAAATCAGAAATAATAAGATCTTGCATAATTGTTCATTGTTATCTTTCATGTTTGTCTGATATGTGAGCTGATATGTCTGTAATTATTTTAATGATTTTCTCTTTTTCATAACCGCCAAGGTTTTCCTTAATAATCGGACTAGTCTTCGGAATACTAACGATTATGTTTTTCGGACTCCTGTTCCTGGTTATCAGAAAAATTAGAAAGAACAAAAATAATGGTAAGTTCAGAAACTAAAGCAAGGTTAAACCTTGTTTCAACGGCAGACACTAACCTAGTTTAAATGGACACAAGGAACTGCAGATGTTGGGAACATGGATAAAGCAAGAGGGCCCGGATAGCTCAGTCGGTAGAGCATCAGACTTTTAATCTGAGGGTCCAGGGTTCAAGTCCCTGTTCGGGCGTTCATTTTTAGAGCGGTCTGGTGGCGCAGCGGTAGAGCTGCTGCCTCACAGCGCCAGTGACCTGGGTTCAATCCAGACTACGGGTTCTTGTCTTGCACATTCTCCCCGTGGGTTTGCTCCTGGATCTCCGGTTTCCTCCCACACTCCAAAGACCAGCAGGTCTCCAAAGACCAGTAGGTTAATTGGCTCGGTATAATTGTAAATTGTCCCTAGTAGGATTGTGTAAGTGTGCGGGGATCGCTGGTCGGCGAGGACTCGGTGGGCCAAAGTTCTGCACTGTATCTCTAAATTAATCTCTAAACTAAAAAAACTAAACTATACATGAAGTGCAGGAGTAACTCAGTGGGTCAGGCAGCATCTCTGGAAGAAATAATGTGCAGGAAGGAACTGCAGATGCTGGTTTAAACTGTAGATAGACACAAAAAGTTGGAGTAACAACATCTAATCTTTTGTTGGGGCAGCTTACAGCCCAATGGTATGAATATTGGTTTCTCTAACTTCAAGAAAACTCGGCATTCCCTCTCTCTCCATCCCTCCCCCACCCAAGTCGCTCCAGCTTCTTGTATTCACCCAACAAACAGCTAACTATGGGCTGTTTTCTTTATCATGGTTACTTTTTTGCATATCTTTCATTCATTGTTCTTTATCTCTCTACACCATCGTGTATATCTCTCGTTTCCCTTTCCCCTGACTAGTCTGAAGAAGGGTCTCGACCCAAAACATCACCCATTCCTTTTCTCCAGAGATGCTGCCAGTCCCGCTGGGAGTTACTCTAGCTTTTTGTGCCTTTCTCTGGAGGACATAGATAGGTGACCTTTCAGGGCAGGACCCTTCTTCAGACACATTGCATTGGAGGAGAGAAAGCTGGAAAAGAGTTTTTTTGCTGGACAAAGCCTGGCAAATGAGAGTTGGAAAATCTAAATCTCCATCTGCAGCTCCTTATACCTCCAAGTGTGTTGGACACAGTTGTGGGGGATTTCTGATTGGCAGATGGGTGGACAAAGGTTGGAGTGAAAACAGAGACAAAATGATGATAAAAGGGAACAAAGGCAAAAAAGATAATAGAGTGTTTATGTGGAAGAGGATAGACACACGATTAGTTTAGTTTATTATTGTCACGTGTACTGAGGTACAGTGAAAATCTTTTTTGTTGCGTGCTATCCAGTCAGCAGAAAGACTAAACATGATTACAACCAACCGTCTACAGATACGTGATAAACGGAATAACATTTAGTGCAGGATAAATTGCTGTAAAGTCCAATTGAAGATAATCCAAGGGGCTCCAATGAGGTGGATGGGAGGTCAGGACCGCTTTCTAGTTGGTGGTAGGATGATTCAGTTGCCTGATAACAGCTGGGAAGAAACTGCCCCTGAATCTGGAGATGTGCGTTTTATAAAGAGAAGTGAAATGTTAAGCCAGAAGGAGGGAGGGGGGAGGGGGTGGGGGGGGGGGGAGGACGGAAGTGGAAGGGGACGGAAGGGACAGGAGGAAAGACTGGTTGGGACAGTGGAAGAATGAGTCTGTACCAGGGTCAGGAAAGGGAGGAGGGGGGGAAGAAAGAGAATGGGGTGGGATGTTACCTAAAATTAAAGAATTCAATGTCCATGTCGTTACGTTGTAAGCTACCCAAGCAGAATTTAAAGCATTGTTTCAATGGTTGAATCTTGGTTTGCAATGATCTAAACGCATCTGCATTTGAGAACTGTATGCATGTTGTCAGACAGAAATCTCCTCATAATTTCATTTCAATAACCTCATATTTTTTTATTTCATTCTGGCATAGATCTCTTTAAAGAGGTCTGCCAGAATTGCTGGAACCTCCTGTATCTCTTTGGAAGAATAGGAGTTCTGTTACGCTGTCTGTCTATTCAGTACAATATAATGGTGACATGATTGCCACTAACGTTGAGACAATTTGTGTGTGGTACAAAGCTGCATGCATTGTTCCTTGCTGACGGTCTTAAAACCTTAGAGAGTCACGTGAGCTGCACAAAGGTGATTTTTATGTGCTAATTAAAAGGACCATTTGTCAGCAGTTTCTCAGAGTCAAGTCCACCCCCAGTCTGGTACTGTGGAAAGAAACAAAACAGCTATACTTTCCCGAACAATTGTCAACACACGAGATGAGTGAGCTGGCTCATATGAAATGATTCTTTTGTTAATAAAACAGGCCCTGAGAGCTCAGCAGCATCCTCTCTTGCTGCAGCCCCTCTGTGATTCCTCCTGCTCTCCGACTCTACGACCACGTATATCTTTTGTTCATTTGGTCTATATATCTCTCATTTCTCTTTCCCCCGACTCTCAGTCTGAAGAAGGGTCTCGACCCGAAACATTGCCTATTCCGTTACTCCAGAGATGCCGTCTGAACCGCTGAGTTACTCTGGCTTTTTGTGTCTATCTTTGGTTTAAACCAGCATCTGCAGTTCCTTCCTACACATTTCATCTGCTTCACTGTCAAATCTCCTCAAGGTATGCCTACTTTGAAGAAGTTCTCCTCCTCTCTCCGACGAGAGTTCTGCGACATCCTACCTCGCTGCTCCCCCTCTGTGAGTCCACCTGCTCACCAACTCTACGACCACGCATATCTTTCATTCATTTGTTCTCTATCTCTCTATTACACCGTCTATATCTCTCGTTTCCTTTTCCCACGACCCTCAGCCTGAAGAAGGGTCTTGACCCGAAACACCACCTATTCCTTTTGTCCGGAGATGCTGCCTGACCCGCTGAGTTACTCCAGCTTTTTGTGTCCACCTCGTGTTTAACTACCTGCTAAGTAATCTTGTTTAATAGAAACATAGAAAAATAGGTGCAGGAGTAGGCCATTCGGCCCATCGAGCCAGCACCACCATTCAATATGATCATAGCTGATCATCCAAAATCAGTACCCCCGTTCCTGCTTTTTCCCCATATCCCTTGATTCCTTTAGCCCTAAGAGCTAAATCTAACTCTCTCTTGAAAATATGCAGTGAATTGGCCTCCACTTTCTTCTGTGGCAGAGAATTCCACAGATTCACAACTCTCTGGGTAAAAAACAATTTCCTCATCTCAATCCTAAATGGCCTACCCCTTATTCGTAAACTGTGACCCCTGGTTCTGGTCTCCCCAATGGCTTGTTAAATTATATATCGCTGTTCTGTTGGGAGTTAGTGTTTTGTGCCTTTGTTTAGTTTGAGCAGCAAGAGATATAGATTAGGCAGAAATTACTGCATATTATTACAACATACCAAAACATCCATTATAACCCAAAGACACAGTTCAATTCTTTAGATTAAATTATTTCTGTATAAAATCCGGTCTTTGGTTTATGTTTAGGATTATTATTGTCACGTACTGAGGTACAGTGAAAAGCTTTGTTTTGCCTGCTATCCATAATACTATACATAAATACAATCAAGTTAAACACAAGTACCATAGGTGGAGCAAAGGGGAAGATACAGAGTGCAGAATATAATTCTCAGCATTGTAGAGCATCAGTTTCAGAGACAAAGTCCAATGTCTGCAATGGGGTAGAGGCACATCGGACAGTACCTTAGCTTACGGAAGCTACCATTCAAAAGTTTAATAAAAGAGGAAAAGAAGCTGTTGCTGAGTCTGGTGATGCGTGCCTTCAAGCTTCTATATCATTTGCCTGACGGGAGCAGGGAAAAGAAGGAATGACCAGGGTGGGGCAAGACTTTGATTATGTTGGTTGCTTTTCCGAGGCAGCGTGAAGAGTAGATGGAGTCAATGGTGGGGAGTCTGGGCTACATCTACAACTCTCTGCGATTTTCTGCCGTCTTAGGCAAGGCTGTTCCCAAACTAAGCTGTGACGCAACCTGACAGTATGCTTTCTATAGAAGAACCCGTCTGAAGAAGGGTTTTGGCCCGAAACGTTACCTGTTTCCTTCGCTCCATAGATGCTGCTGCACCCGCTGAGTTTCTCCAGCATTTTTGTGTACCTAGTATGCTTTCTATGTTGCATCTGTTAAGTAAATAGGAGAGTGTGGCTAAGCACAGCAAACGACAAGGGAAGTCATTGTTGAGTAACAGACCTCATCCTGCCCAATTAACCCAAATGATCCAAAACAACTTTCACCTAATCTGACAGCATGGTGGCGCAGCGTTAGAGTTGCTGCCTTACAGCACCAAAGACCCGGGTTCGATCCTGACTGCGGGTGCCGTAGTTTGTACATTATCCCTGTGACCTGCATGCGTTTTCTCCGGGCGCTCTGGTTTCCTCCCACACTCCAAAGACGTATAAATTTGTAGGTTAATTGTCTTGGTATAATTGTAAATTGTCCCTAATGTGTAGGATAGTGTTAGTGTACTGGGATCGCTAGTCGGCGTGGACACGGTGGGCCAAAGGGCGTGTTTCCGCGCTGTATCTCTAAAGCTAAAACTGAAAAACTAATCTGCATCACAACTGGATGATAATTGTTGATCCGACTCAATCTTTAAAGCTCGGCCTTTGCATTTAATTGTTCACAGGTTCGAGTGAACGTGTGGATGGCTGTAAAGTGGAATTTAAAGGAATGCAGGAAATTGAAGGTGAAGGGACAGGTGAGTGGACCAAGATTCTAAAAAGGACCAGGAAATCTCAGTGTGACACGGTGGTAGTGGTAGAGTTGCTGCCTCGCATCGCAAGAGACCAAGGTTCAATCCTGAATACGGGTGCTGTCTGTAAGGAGTTTGTACATTCTCCCTGTATCTGCGAGGGTTTTCTCTGGGTGCTCCGGTTTCCTCCAACATCCCCCAAAACGTACAGGTTTGTAAGTTAATTGGCTTTGGTAAATTGTAAATTTCCCCGAATGCGCTCGATGGTGCTAGTGTACGGGATGATCACTAGTCAGCGCGGACTCGGTGGGTCGAAGGGCCTGTTTCCACGCTGTATCTCCAAAGTCTAAATCTTTACATAGGTAGGACATGTTTTCAGGGATATGGACCAAGTGTAGGCAGGTGGGACTAGTGTAGCTGGGACATTGTTGGCTGTTGTGGGGAATTCAGGCCGAAGGGCCTGTTTCCACACTGTGTCATTCTATGACTCTCTCCGACTCTTTATTGACACAGCATCTATTTAGGTTTTTCTTTTAACATTAGGGTATGTATGTTTAAAAAAAACAGTGCATTTTAGAAATTACATTTGACAAAAATTTTAAAAAAAACTTTCCGGTTGGCGTGACTTAATATCTTTGTGTTTTTTTCAGATAAGAAGGAAGGAGACTCAACAATAGAGAACTCTGTCCCGAAGTCAAACTCTATGGTAAGGCCTACAAACTTTTGGCAACATTGGAGGTTTCAGTACCTGCAAAATTATTTAAGGGGCGCGTTGCAAATGTGATACACATCTTCTTTATTTGCAACTAAGATATCTCGGTCAACAAATTTTATTTACTACTGCAATCAAAGGTCTAAACCTTCTCAGAGTGGAGTAACCAAACTTTAAAATGTGAGCCAAAGATAGACACAAAATGCTGCATTATCTCAGCGGGACAGGCAGCATCTCTGGAGAGTAGGAATGGCTGACGTTTCTGGTCGAGACACTTCTTCAGACCCGTCTCCACCCGAAACATCACCCATTCCTTCTCTCCAGAGATGCTGCTTGTCCCGCTGAATTACTCTGACATTTTGTGTCGATCTTTGGTTTCAACCAGCATCTGCAGTTCCTTCGGACACATTTAAAATGTGAGCGGCATCTCACCTTAAACATGCCATAGGTAGACAAAAATGCTGGAGAAATTCAGCGGGTGAGGCAGCATCCTCCGATGATGCTGCCTCACCCGCTGAGTTTCTCCAGCATTTTTGTCTACCTTTCTTAAACATGCCATAGATCAACCCTGGGGAGGATAGATTTAAACAGCCCCTTGTAAATCTGTCCCTGCTTACCTCAAATTTTTAACCTCTAATTTTAAACTCCCCTACCCTGGGATAAAGATTGTGAATCTACGCCTTGATCATTTTATACATGCCTCAACCTCCTCTTCTCCAGAGAAAGCAGCCTCAGCCTATTCATCATCTCCTTGTAACTCCAGGTAACATCCTTGTGAGATTTCTCTGTATCCTTTCCAGAATAATGAGGTCCTTCCTATAGCTGGGTGACCACAACAGTTCACAAGTTGGTATTTTATAGCAACTGGTTCATGCATTCCAATATAATATCTTTACTTTTTTTGACTGAATTTCTTTGAATTGACTAAATGTGTTGATATACTATAACTATTAAATGCTCCATTCCTGCCACTCACACTCATGATTGAAAGATGCAGCATGGAAACAGGCCCTTCGGCCCACCGAGTCCATGCCAGCCATCTATCATCTGTTCACGCTAGCTTAGTTTAGTTTTTTATTGTCACATGTACCGAGGTACAGTGAAACGCTTTTTTGTTATCCAGTCAGCGAAAAGACTATACATGATGACATCTACAGTCTGAAGAAGGGTTCCAACATGAAACTTCACCTATTTCTTTTCTCCAGAGATGCTGCCTGACCCGCTTTGTTACTCCAGCACTTTGTGTCTATCTTTGGTATAGACCAACATCAGCTGTTCCTTCCTACACATACAAGGTTACAATCAAGTTCTATATAAGACCACTTGTGATCCACTCCCTACGCACTAGGGGAAATTTGCAGAGGCCAATTAGCCTACATGGGGAGATCTCGAAAGGACTGCCAACAACCGAGTGAGGTGGAGGACATTTGTCAATGGCCCGTGCTCTCTAGAGGAGCAAAGGGCTTAAGAAGAAGAAAAATTAGCCTACAAACCCGCATGTCGTTGGGATGTGGGAGGAAACCGGAGAACCTGGAGGAAACCCACGCGGTGACAGGGAGAACGTGCAAATCCCTTGTGCTCTACCGCTGCGCCACTCACTCTTCTGATCCATAATTTCATATTTTGTTACAAGATAGATGAACACCACTTCGGACCATCAAGTCTATGCTAACTCTCGGGGATATCCTATTTAGTCAATGCACAAACATCTGCTTTACTCTGGCTGCTGGAGCTTTCCTATAAATCAAAGACGTTGCCCTTAAATGAATCCCAGTCCTGTTCAACTTTATCAGTTCAATGTCCTGATTGTACGTTCAGCCAAGCCTCTCCAGTTCAACAACTCCTCCCATGAAAACATGATAACAACCAGATAATCTCTTTTCACTTTTCTCTGAGCAGTGTGGTTTAAGGACAAACTATTGGCAAGGACGTCAATTGCAGCTCTCCTGCTCTTTTACTAAGTAAACCCAGAGTTTTTCTATGTAGAAACTAAAATCTGTGCATGCTGGATAATACACAAAAAGACACAAAGTGTTTTGTTTAGTTTAGTTTAGTTTAGAGATACAGTGTGGAAACAGGCCCTTTGACCCACCGAGTCCACGCCGACCACCAATCCCCATTCACTAGCACTATCCTACACACTAGGGACAATTTACAATCTTTACCAAAGCTAATTAACCTGCAAACCTGCACGTCTTTGGAGTGTGGGAGGAAACCAGAGCACCCAGGGAAAACCCAGGCAGTCATGGGGAGAATGTACAAACTCTAGACAGAGAGCACCCGTGGTCAGGATCGAACTCAGGTCTCTGGTGCTGCAAGCAGCAACTCTACTGCAGCACCACCGTGCCGCCCCATTTATAGGTGACGTTTCAGATCAAGACCCTTCTTCAGATATGTTAGCTACAAAGTCTGAAGACGGCTCTAAATCTGTAACGTCATCTATCCATGTTCTCCAGTGATGCTGCCTGACCCGCTGAGTTACTCCAGCCCTTTATGTCCTTTCATGGGATTCTTCTGTCAATTTGGTAGCGTGAAAGGATCCTTGGATTAAGATTTATCCCATTCTCCCCTGCCTTCAGTGTTCTCTACTTGGCAATTGAACCATCCTCTCACCCACAAGAGTGGTCCTGTCCTCCCATCCACCTCATTGGAGAACTTTGATCTATCTTCAATTGGACTTTACTGGACTTTATCTTGCACTATACGTAATACCCTTTATTATGTATCTGTACACTGTGGACGACTTGATTGTAATCATGTAGAGAAGCCAATTAACTTACAAACCCATACGTCCCAAATACATATGGATTTGTATGTCAATTGGCTTCTGTAAAATTGTCCCTCGTGTGTGAGATAGGACACTTGTTGGCCAGCGGGGACTTGGCGGGCAGAAGGACTTGTTTCCATGTTGTATATCCAAACTAAATTAAACTAACTCAATATCAAACTTGGTTACACTGCCCAATCCATCATCGGCTCTGACCTCCCTACCATCGAGGGGATCAATCGCAGTTGCTGCATCAAAAAGGCTGCCAGCATCATCAAGGACCCACACCATCCTGGCCACACACTCATCTCTCCGCTGCCATAAGGTAGAAGGTGCAGGAGCCTGAAATCTGCAACATCCAGGTTCAGGAACAGCTACTTCCCCACAGCTATCAGACTATTAAACACAACTTCAAACAAACTCTGAACTATAACAGCCTATTGCACTTTATCTGTTTATTTATGTGTGTATATATATATTCTATGGTAAATGGACACACTGATCTGAGCTGTATTTATGCCTACAATATGTTGTGCTGCAGCAAGCAAGAATTTCATTGGCCTATCTGGGACACATGACAATAAACTCTCTTGACTTGACTTGAATTTAGTTTAGAGATTCAGCATGAAAACAGGCCCTTTGGCCCACCCATGCCAACCACCAAGCACCCATTCATACTCTTTCTATGTTATCCCACTTTCTCATTCACTCCCAGCACATTAGGAGCAATTTTTTTAACGGAGCCTAAAAACCCTACAAAGTTGCATATCTTTGTTAATCTTTGATCTTTGTTAATCAACAACTTTCTTTCTTGTACAAATGTTATTGGCTCCAGCACCACTGTTTGTTTTACTGGGAACGATATTATTCCTAGAGCCAGCAGTTAGTTAGTTGGACAAAAGTACATCTTCATTTAATCTGGTATCATTTTTTGCATGCGTATTTTTATTTAAATAGGTGCAGGAGTAGGCCAGCCCTTCGAGCCAGCACCGCCATTCAATATATTATCATGGCTGATCATCCAGAATCAGTACCCCCTTCCTGCTTTCTCCCCATATCCCTAGATTCTGTTAGCCCAAAGAGCTAAATCTAACTCTCTCTTGAAAACATCCAGTGAATTAGCCTCCACTGCCTTCTGTGGCAAAGAATTCTACAGATTCACAACTCTGGCTGAAAATTTTTTTCCTCATCTCAGTCCTAAATGGCCTACCCGTTATTCTTAAACTGTGACCCCTGGTTCTGGACTCCCCCAACATTGGGGACATGGTTCCTGCATCTAGCCTGTCCAATCCCTTAAGAATTTTATATGTTTCTATAAGATGCCCTCTCATCCTTACCTTAGCGTCTAAATCTCTTCTCTATCTACAGTATCTAAGTGTGTTCAATCCAAAACTAGTCCCGCTGCACAAATCCACTGTCTAAATTCAGGGGAGCAGGAGAATCTCTGAGACTGAGTTTAGTTTAGTTTTAGTTTAGTTTATTATTGTCATGTGTCGTGGGGTACAGTGAAAAGATTTTTAGTTGCGTGCTATCCAGTCAGCGGCAAGACGAGACATGATTACAATCAAGCCGTCCAAAGTGTACAGATACAGACTAAAGGCTATAACATTTAGTTCAAGTCCAGTAAAGTCCAATTAAAGATAGATCAAAAGTCTTCAATGAGGTAGACGGGAGGTCA
Source organism: Malacoraja senta (assembly GCA_038087875.1). NCBI lineage: Eukaryota > Metazoa > Chordata > Chondrichthyes > Rajiformes > Rajidae > Malacoraja > Malacoraja senta. The sequence continues at coordinate 833,227 of CM075981.1, read as the reverse complement.
GGACCGCTCTCGTTGGTGAGAGGATGGTTCAGTTGTTGAATAGAGGAAAAATGGAGGAATGTACAAACTTCGTACATGGATATGTGACATTTCGAGTCGGGACACTTCTTCAGACCCTTCCCCAGAGTCCGAAGAAGGGTCCCGACCAGAAACATCACCCATCCATGTTCTCTAGAAATGCTGCCTGACCCACTGAGTTACTCCGGCACTCTGGGTGTTTTTTTTTTTTTTAAGCCAGCGTCTGCAGTTCCCTTGTTTTTAACACGTCGGTTTTGTTTTTTCCTTCTCAATGTCCGCAGTTGGCCAAAGAGATGGAAGCCGGAGTTACCTACGCCACCGTGGCAATCCAGCAGAGCAACAACCGTCAGGAAGACTCCGACATGTATGATAACGTCAACCCTTCCAAGATTCAAGAAGAGAACAAGCCGCCGGTTACCGAGCCTCCAAACTCAGAACCGATAGAGTATTCGACAATTGCATTCAAAAAGTAAAATTCTTCCCCTGATGTTCGAGCCATTCCTTGCAGAACAACATCCCTCCAAGTCACAACTTATTACATTTGGATACACGTGTCATTTTGCACCTTGTGTCCATCCACACGTCATAATCCCACGTTATAAACTGCTGGAAGAACTCAGCAAGCCAGCAACATCTGTGAACGCAAAGGAATGGACAATGTCTCTGAGCCAAAACATCGACCATTACTTTGTCTCTGCAGATGTTGCTTGGCCCATTTATTTCATCCAGGTGTTTATTTTTGCTAAGGTGAAGTCAATTGGATCTCGGTTCATTTCTTCACACAAAATGAATTGGAAATATGGGATTTCCTCTCCCAAATACTTGCTGAGGCACGCAGGGTCGTAGGGGAGGGAGAACAATTGAAAAGTTTGCTAGGCTGGGGAATCTGATCTTCACAACGCAAGATAGTTCTAGATACAAATCAGCCACGATTCAATTGAACTGTAGAAGAGGCTCAAGGGGCCGAATAGCTGTCTCTTCTAACCTAACCTGCCCATCTAACCTAAGATGTGACATCTTAGTCAACATCACTAATATCCTACTTAACTACATAGTCATTCCCCAGCAAAAAAAAAGCTTTAGACTTTAGAAATACAGTGCGGAAACAGGCCCTTTGGCCCACCGAGTCCATGCCGACCAAGCGATCACCCCGTACACAAACACTATCACAGAAGCCGATTAACCTACAAACCTGTACGTCTTTGGAGTGTGGGAAGAAACCGGAGCACCAGGCGGAAACCCACACGGTCACAGGAAGAACGTACAGACTCCGTACAGACAGCACCTGTAGTCAGGATTGAACCCGGGTCACTGGCGATGTGAGGCAGCAACTCAAACGCTGCGCCACTGTGCCATATCCCTTTTCTCAGATTCAGGGATAAACAGGAAGGTGCTGCTTCAGATATAATGGGGAGGAACAGGAAGGTGAAACACAATGTTATTTGATAGTTCCTTGCATTTCTGGGCTGCCTGATGTAAAATGGCTGTGCCATTCTGCTACATACTGCCCCAGAACAACATGAGGGAACATGTACAACTAGCATTTCTTTCTGATTATTCACTATTTAATAATGAGTTTATTTTACACATAGTTGATGTAGGCTTTAGTTATATATAATGCATGGACTGCCTATTTGCACTTAACGTGACTGATGTGCTGTGGCTTTAGTTTAGTTTAGTTATACAGCGTAGCTACAGGCCATTCAGCCCACTAAGTCCACGCTGACCATCAATCACCCGCTCCCACTAGTTTCAGGCTATCCCAGTTTCGCATCCTACACACTAGGGACAATTTACAGAAGCCAATTTACCTACAAACACGCACATCTTTGGAATGTGAGAGGAACCTGAGCACCCGGAGGAAACCCACGTGGTCACAGGAGGAATGTACAAACTCCATATGGACAGCACCCGTGGTGAGGATCGAACCCGGGTCTCTGGTGCTGTGAGGCAGCAGCTCTACCGCTGCGTCACCATGCTATCCTTGTGGTCTGGTGTTCTGCTCTCCAGGTTTAGTTCTGTATTACAGGTACGCATGTAGCTGAGCATCATTCATTGTGATGGAACAATGACAGACTCTTCTCCTATCCCCTGTTGACCAACTAAAGGGAAATGATCTTTGCTTCATTTCCAACCACAGACCACAACTGTGGGCTGAGCTGCTGGGAGACACAGAATCAGCAGCACCGTGGCGCAGCGGTAGAGTTGCTGCCGTACAGCGCCAGAAACACGGGTTCGATCCTGACTACGGGTGCTGTCTGTACGGAGTTTGTACGTTCTCTCCGTGACCCGCGTGGGTTTTCCCCTGGAGCTCCGGTTTCCTCCCACACTCCAATTGTGCACAGGTTTGTAGGTTAATTGGCTTTGGTAAAATTTTTAAATTGTCTCTTGTGTGTGTAGGATAGTGTTAATGTGTGGGGATCGTCGGTTGGCGCAGATTCATTGGGCTGAAGGTCCTGTTTCTGCACTGTATATTTAAACTACATTAAACTAAACTAAACAAGAAGAGAGCTGAAATGAAACGCAAGGAATTGCAGATGCTGGAATATTGAGTAAAAGACAGTGCTGGCGTAATGGGTCAGGCACCTTCTGTGGAAGGAATGGATAGGCAACGTTTCGAGTCAGGACCCTTCTGCAGTCTGAACACTTTGTATTTTACTCAAAAGGGAGGTTATCAACTGATCTTTACTGAGACTTTAAACTTTAGAGGCACCGCGTGGAAACAGGCACTTCGGCCCACCGAGACTGCGCCGATCAGCGATCTGCCGTTTACTAGCACTAACCTATATATTAGGGACAACTTACAATTTTACCAAAGCCAATTAACCTAGATACCTGTGTCTTTGGAGTGTGGGAGGAAACCGGACCGCCCTCCGAAAACCCACACGGTCTTAGGATAAATGTACAAACTCCGTACCGACAAAACCCATAGTCAGGATCGAACCCCGGGCTCTGGCACTGTAAGGCAGCAACTCTACTGCTGCACCACCATGCCGCCCCAATCATGATCCACGAGACCTTTCTCATAATTGCCTTTTGGTTAAAACCTGTGTTAAACCTACACTTTATTATTGCAGTTGTGAATGAGTGGTGTTAAGAACATTAATTACTGAAGTTGGAAATGCAATGTTAACACAATTGGGGATTGCAATTGTAATGAGTGACCTAAAAATAGTAGTTAGGTAATGCTCACACGGTTTGTAACCACAGTTAGAAATTAGTGTTATTGAAACCTAATTATTGGTGCAGATGGGAATGAGTGGATTATGGATCTGTGACGTTTAGAGGGATATGCGCCAATCGCGGGCAGGTGAGACTAGTATAGATTGGGCATTTTGGTCGGCATGGGCAAGTTGGGCCGAAGGGATTGTTTCCTTGCTATATGATAACGACTCTATGATTGCCGAAAACAGTATGAGTAGGACAGATTTGGAGATTTATGGACCAGACACGGGCAGGTGGGACTAGTGTACCTGGGACAAGTTGGCCGGCATGGGCAACTAGGGCCGAAGGGCTTGTTTCCATGCTGTATCACTCTATGACTCCATGACTCTAACACTATAGTTCATTGCAGTTGAGACTGAATTATGTTTCCGCCCTAGGCTGCCACAGCTGGAGAGGAGTCGAGTTATTACTATTATTTATTGGATTTGGTAGCACGAGATGATATACTGTTGGCTGCTACAGTTGGTAATGAATAATGTTAATACTATTTATTATTGTGGATGGAGGACCTTTGTTGATACTGTAGTTGAGAATGAGTGATGTTCACATTATTAGTTACTACATCTAGGATGAAGACTATTAGACTATTGATTCCTACAATTGAATGGTGAACCCATCTTACTGTAACCAAGAGTCTAAATACCACTACCACAGGTAACACCACTCATTATCAACTGTAGGAACCCAACAGTGTTAACTCTTTACAATTTAATATTGTTAAAGAGACTCCTTACTGTGGTCTGAAGAAGGGTTGCAACCGAAATCTAGGGTCCCGTCACCTATGTTCTCCAGAGATGCTGCCTGACCCGCTGAGTTACTCCAGCACTTGGTGTCCTTTTGTGTCTGAGTACAACTCTGTGGAAAAGACAGATTACTGTAAGTTTTGAACATGGCAAGCATCTTTGAAAGAATATTATTATCACCATTGTTTTGGACAAAGCTAGCCAATTGCTTAGAGAGAGGAGAGAACATGAACCGCAATGTAAAAATAGTGTAATTAAGATGGATAATAGGTGCCTTTAAGGAGAAGAGAGATAGGGCATAGGACTTCTTCTTATTCTTCTTGCGTATGGCGTGCACAGCCTAAAGTTGTAGGACTTGTTCTATTTGATCTTATTTGACTGTGCACACCAGGTTGATTGCATTCGTCGAAACAGGGCGGACCACGTGAAAGTTGCAATCTCCCACCCCAGACATAGTACTAAGGGACTAGGAATGGGATATGTAGAAAAGATGAGAACCAGTACATGGAGGGCAGGAGACAGGTGAATGAGATTCAAATGAATCATAAACACTTGGGCTGAAAGGCTAGGTACTCTTTTATCAATTCCATATCAAGTGGCCTAGTCAGAAATTACATTTTTCCATCATTGTTATATTGGATCCAATCCAATTATTATCACTTTGAGATGTAAGCTCCATCTAATTTCACCAAAATTTCCAACTTGAGGTACTAACCTGTCCACAGTTCCACATTGTCCACACACATCTGTGGAGATTTAAGTCTGCAATGTGCGAGGTGAATCATTTAAGAATTAACTTTAACTAACATCAATATTAAATTCATATTGCAATTGATGGGGCCAATGCGATCCTACATGATCACAACTTGGAACCTTTGAGATGTGCCCTGAGTTGCAGAACCATTTGGGTACTTTAGGCATTGTTGAGTCAAGTAGAATGGTCCTTCTATTAATTTACGATTTAATTTTGGTCGAGGTGGTCCAAGAACCTTTGCCCAGCTGATCGATGATCGCTGAGCGACTTTGTTGACCTGTACGATATTGAGTCTTACCACTGGAGTGTGGTTTTGTAAAGAAACATATGTAGTGTCAAACACACAATCAACTTGAGGCTGAGAATGAACTGAATCTTCTTAATTTATTGCAAAGGGAATAAAAGGCTTCACTGAGTCCGTTTGCAGTGATGCAAAGGATAACCAGGAAGACAATAGAGTTGCATTTTATGTTAAGGTTGATAATGAATTATGTTCTAATATCCTTTTGAGTAATGAATTCTTGTTCCCTGACACAAACGCATCACTAAACTTTGTATTTGTGCAAATGATACTGATATCTTGTTTGTTTTGTCAGATTTGAACTACAACTTGACAGTAACTCAAAAAATTATGTTTTAAAATGTCTTTTGTAACAGTTATTGACTTTTAAATAATGATTTCTGCATTCCATGTGTTTAGAAAATGAAATACAATTTACTTAATGTATTTTCTGTAGTATTATTGCCTGGATGGCTCACATTTCTTTTAAATCTAACTTTGCATTCGGACGATTACTAGCTTCCAAGAAACTGTTTTTTTTATCAATCCGTGACCACTTTTCATGTTTAAATGATTGTGCTCCTCTTTACGTCCATGTTGGTATTAAAATTTTACAAACGCTTGCTTGGATTACGAAGCATTTCTTTTCACCTCTCATCTCTCTGATTGCAAAGTCTATATATGTAAATCAAAGGTAGAATCTTTGTCCTGTGGTGAAAATGCTGAAGTCTAAAGGGCACAGCTTTAAGGTGAGAGTGGCAACATTTAAAGGAGATTATCTTTTACACAGAGATGGAATGTGTGACATTTCGGGTCGAGACCCTTCTTCAGACTGAAAGAGGAGGGGAGGGAACTGGAGATAAGAACCAGAAGACATCGTTTAGTTTAGTTTAGTTTATTAGTTTAGTTTAGTTTGTTGATAGGCATATGCATATGCAGAGTATGCATCAGAGATCGACGATTGACAGATTTTTGATTAGTTCGGGTATCAAGGGTTATGGGAGAATGCAGCTGAATGGGGTTGAGATATCTGCCATGATTGAATGGCGGAGTAGACTTGAAGGGTCTAAATCTGCTCCTATGACTTATCAACATGAGAATCGCGTGCTGGCAGGGAAGATTAGTTTAACTGGACATCATGTTCTGTGTGGACATTGTGGGTCAATGGGTCAGTTCCTGTGCTGTACTGTTCTATTAAATACACAGTGGATAGTGTCATAGAGTCATAGCTTAATTCAGCATGGAAACAGGCCCTTCAGCCCAACTTGCCCACACCAACCAACATGTCCCTTCTACACTAGTCCTTCCTGCCTGCACATGGCCCATGTGCTTCAAAACCTGTCCAAATGTTTCTTAAATGTTGCAATAGTCCCAGCCTCAACTACGTCCTCTGGCAGCTTGTTCCATACACCCACCACCCTTTGTGTGAAAAAGTAACCCCTCAGGTTACTATTAAATCAATTAAATTCCCCATCACCTTAAAAGTATGTCCTCTGGTACTCGATTCTCCTACTCCGGGCAAGAAACTCTTTGTGTCTACCAGATCTATTGCTCTCATATCTGGAACTCGAAAGAAAATTGTAGACTTTGCAATCTAGCCACCGATTTTCAATATTCTGTTATTCTGCAAAAATAAATGACCATATGTTGCACAAGATGTGTCCGTACGACTTATAGACACAGCCTCTGCTTTCATAAGTCCTGGTTCCTATGACCTAGCAGTGTGACATGGCCTATGAGATTCATGCCAGAAATACAAATAAGCACACACTGGATATCACCTGATGAAGTAAAGTCTCGAAACAGGGAAAACACATCTTTGACATTTGCCACATTACCTTGGTCATCAGATAACCTTGTCGGAGGTTACACAATTTATTGCAAACATTTTATTCTTGCTCTGTCCAGATAGACAGCAAATGACAGTAACCGGATAAACGTACACAGCGCAAAGTGGCGTTCATATGAAGGATTGAGAAATTATTATTAATCATGCAAAATATTCATTTTACTCTGTTCCTGACCACCCTTTCATTGGCAGGTAAGCAAAACAATTTGATTATGTTTTATGTAGGAAGGAACTGCAGATGCTGGCTTAAACCGAAGATAGACACAATATGCTAGAGTAACTCAGCGGGACAGGCAGTATCTCGGGAGTGAAGGAATGGGTGACTTTTCGGGTCGAGACCCTTCTTCAAAACAAATTATGTTTTATTTCAACTATCATTCACTCCAGATTAGTTTAATTTAGTTTAGTTTAGAGATAGAGCGTGGAAACAAACTCTTTCCGCCCACGGAATCCGCACCGACCAGCGATCCCTGCACATTGACACTACCCTACACACACAAGGGGCAATCTTACATTCATACCAAGCCAATTAACCTACAAACCAATATGGCTGGGAGGAAACCAGAGATCTCGGAGAAAATCCACGCAGGTCATGGGGAGAACGTACAAACTCCATACAGACAAGCACCCATGGTCAAGATTGAACCCGAGTTTCTGGTGCTGTAAGGCAGTAGCTCTACCGCAACGCCACCGTGCCGCCCATATTGTGGCGAGTTTTCACTGAATCCCGGTCAAATGTTAAGAGGAATGCTAAGAATTGGCATAAAGACTGGCTAAAGATTGGATAGACTCGGCTTGTACACGTTGGAATTCAGAAGACTGAGGGGGGATCTTATAGAAACTTACAAAATTCTTAAGGGGTTGGACAGGCTAGATGCAGGAAGATTATTCCCGATGTTGGGGAAGCCCAGAACTAGGGGTCACAGTTTAAGGATAAGAGGGAAGACTTTTAGGACCGAGATGAGGAAATCATTTTTTACACAGAGAGTGGTGAATCTGTGGAATTCTCTGCCACAGAAGGTAGTTGAGGCCAGTTCATTGGCTATATTTAAGAGGGAGTTAGATGTGGCCCTTGTGGCTAAAGGGATCAGGGGATATGGAGAGAAGGCAGGGATGGGATACTGAGTTGGATGATCAGCCATGCTCATATCAAATGGCGGTGCAGGCTCGAAGGGCCGAATGGCCTACTCCTGCACCTATTTTCTATGTTTCTATGTTTCTATAATGGCACAGCGGTAGAGCTGCTGCCTTACAGCGCCAGATACCCGGGTTCAATCCTGACTATGAGTGCTGTCTGTACGGAGTTTGCACGCTCTTCCTGTGACCATGTGGGATTTTCTGGGTGCTCCTAGAAACGTGGAAACATAGAAAACAGGTGCAGGAGGAGGCCATTTGGCCTTTCGAGCCAGCACCGCCATTTATGGTGATCATTGCTGATCATCCACAATCAGTAAACCGTGCCTGCCTTCTCCCAATATCCCTTGATTCCGCTAGCCCCTAGAGCTCTATCTATCTCTCTTTTAAATTTGTCCAGTGAATTGGCCTCTACTGCCTTCTGTGGCAGAGAATTCCACAGATTCACAACTCTCTGGGTGAAAAGGTTTTTCTCATCTCAGTTTTAAATGGCCTCCCCTTTATTCTTAGACTGTGGCCCCTGGTTCTGGACTCCCCCATCATTGGGAACATTTTTCCTGCATCTAGCTTGTTCAGTCCCTTTATAATTTTATACATTTCTATAAGATCCCCTCTCATCTTTCTAAATTCCAGTGAATACAAGCCCAGTCTTTCCAATCTTTCCTCCCACATTCCAAAGACATACAGGTTTGTAGATTAATTGGCTTCTGGAAACTGTCCCTAGAGTGTAGGATAGAACTAAAGTATGGGGGTGATCGCTGGTCAGCACAGACTCGATGGGCCGAAGAGTCTGGTTCCCCGCTGTATCTCTAAATCTAAAACTAAAACTAAAACTAAAATAATTCGTTTATTAACACACTCCTCTATTGATAAGATAAGCTTTACACTTAATTTCATATTTGATGGGTCATGCATTGTCCTATTTCTTGGAGTTATCTGTAGACTTGCTCAATAAAATTTATACTTCTTAAATTTAATTTAACGTTTAATTTAACCTGCATTTTATATTGGACTTTTTCCCAGGAACTGTAGTGCTACAATTCTGCAAAACTACATATTGTACACTGGTAATTTTCACTTTGCTGTACCTGTTATATTTGTGCATGGCTTGATTGTATTCAAGTATAATATTATCTGATTTAATTGAAAAGCACGGAAACAAAAAAAGCTTTCATTTTATACGTGACATGAATAATATACCAATAACAATGCGAATTCTATGCGATTTTGATTTTATATTGTAACTTTCATAAACTTCAATTTCTTTAGGCTTATTAAATTATTTTGAAAATAAAGCCATTGATGTCATGTAAGGAACATTGCAACAACATTCAATGCTTCCACAAGCAGCAACATAATGATGGGCACATAATCCATCATTATTCAGTGATGAAGGCTGAGAAATAAATATTGTCCTTCTCTAAAATGAGTATGTGCTGCAGAAAGAACGTGGCAGAAGAAATAAGTATTAGGAGGAGATCTAATTAAACAGTGAACTTTGCCTTTAAGGGCACTACACCCTAAAAAATATACTTGTAGTTGTACTCTTTCAGGCATGTAGCGTTTAGTTTAGTTCAAAGATACAGCGTGGAAACAGGCCCTTCGGCCCACCGAGTCCACACCAGCCAACGATCATCCGTACACTAGTTCTATCCTACACGCTGGGGACAATTTGCAGAAGCCAATTAACCTACGAACCTGCGTGTCTTTAGAAAGTGGGAGGAAACAGGATTACCCAGAGAAAATCCACACGGTCACAGTGAGAGTGTACAAACTCCGCACAGACAGCACCCGCAGTCAGGATCGGACCCGGGACTGGAGTTGCAATTTCAATTTTCGTGTATTTTGCGTTTTATGACTGCTGGCAGATCAATTTCCCTCCTGGGAAAAATAAAGTTCCTATCGTATTGTATAAATGTAAACACTGTTGTAAGGGGCTGTAGTATAAAGGTTTGTCATAGTGAACATACTAAGTATCTCAGAGGAAGGGAAGGGGAAGTTTGGGGGGGGGGGGTCATTAAATGTCAGATCCCAACAGTTTAAGAAGATAATAGAAACACCAGCAATTATTGCAAAACCAGTTTCTGGTAAACTTCCCAAAAATGCTGTTTAAAGTCTATGGACGGAGTTGTTTGTTTCCTAACCAAGGGCACAATGGTTCAATATTTAGAGACAGGGTCATGTTCTGTAGATAATACCTATCCCACGAGCTTATGCCAATGCACTGAGGTTTAAATGCGTTCTGCTCCTGTATTCACAACCTAATGATTCGCACCAGGAACAAGACTCAACTAATTTCTAAATGTCTAAAAGGGGGCTTGGTTTAGTTTAGTTCAAGGTTTCACGATTTCAAGGTCAGTTTATTGTCACATGTACCAATTAAGGGATACAGCATGGATACTTTGGCCTATCGAGTCCACTCCGACCATCGATAACCCGTACACTAACCTATAATCAGTAATACACCATGGAAACAGGTCCTGCGGCCCAACTTGCCCACCCAGACCAACATTTCCCATCTACACTGGTCCCACCTTCCTCCATTAGGCCGATATCCCACCAAACCTGTACTATCCATGTACATGTCTAAATGTTTCTTAAACATTGCGATTGTATCTGCCTCAATTACCTCCTCTGGCAGTTCGTTCCATACACCTACCACCCTTTGTGTAAAAAAGTTACCCCTTAGGTTCCAATTAAATCTTCCCCCCCATCACCTTAAATCTATGCCCTCTGGTTCGTGATTGTCCTTCGCTGGGCAAGAGATTCTGTCTGTCTACCCGATCTATTCCTTCATGAATGTGTACACCAGTTCTATGGTAACCCACTATCGCATCCAACACACTAGGGGCAATTTACAGAGGGCCAATTAAACCCACAAATGGAATAAAGGATATGGGGAGGAAAGCAGGAACGGGGTACTGATTTTGGATGATCGGCCATGATCATATTGAATGGCAGTACTGGCTCAAAGGGCCGAATGGCCTAATCCTGTACCTATTTTCTATGTTGCTATGTTTCTACAAACTTGCACATCTTTGGGATGTGGGAGGAAATGGGAGCACTCAGGCGGTCACAGGGAGAACTCATAGTCAGGATCCGTAGTCAGGATCGAACCCGGGAAGTGCGGACCAGTCTCTTCATAGCTGGTGGAAAGAGAGTGTTTGCTGGAATTGGATAGAAATTGATGACATGTCCATGCCAAGACAAATTGTTTGAAGTCCTGATTCAGCTAACATGCCTAAGGTCAAGCCTTGGTGGTCAACACCCTCCAGGTCATCTGTACAGAAGGCAGTGGAGGCCAATTCACTGGGTGTTTTCAAGAGAGATTTTGATTTAGCTCTTAGGGCTAACAGAATCAAGGGATACGGGGAAAAATCAAGAACATAGTACTGATTCTGGATGATCAGCCATGATAACATATTGAATGGCGGTACTGGCTCGAAGGGCCAAATGGCCTACTCCTTATTTTCTATGTTTGTATGTAAGTCGGTGCTAAGTCTTTCAAAGAGTAATTTAGCCAATTGCTATGAACTCTTTCTTCTTGTAATTAAACAAATTGCTTTTTGAAGGAACTGCAAGAGCGTGAATGTAAGTGTGTGTGGGCGGGGGGGGAGGGAGAGAGAGGGAGAGCGAGAGAGAAGAGAGAGAGAGTGAGTGAGAGAGAGAGAAAGAGAGAGGGAGAGGGAGAGAAAGAGAGAGAGAAGGGAGAGAGTGAGACAGAGAGAAAGAGAGAGAGAGAGATAGAGAAAAAGAGAGAGAGATAGAGAGAGAGAGAGAGAGAGAGAGAGAGAGAGAGAGAGAGAGAGAGAGAGAGAGAAGAGAGAGAGAGAGAGAGAGAGAGAGAGGGGGGAGATAGAAAGAGAGAGAGAGAGAGAGAGAGAGAGAGAGAGAGTGAGAGAGAGAGAAAGAGAGAGGGAGAGAGAGAGAGAGAAAGAGAAAGAAAGAGAGAGGGAGAGAGAAAGAGAGAAGAAAGAGAGAGGAAGAGGGGGGGAGATGTGTGGGGTGTGTTTGTGAAGCGTGCGTGTGTGCTTGTGTCCGTGTGTGTGTGTGCGGTGTATGTGCATGTGCACGTATGCATGTGTGAGTATATGTGCATGCATATGTGCGTGTTTTTTGTGTCCATGCATGTGATGTGCATGTTTTTGTATCGTCCGTGTATTTGTGTATGTGTGCATGTCAGTGTCCATTTGTGTGTGCCTGGATGTCACTTTTAATGGTATAGGTTGTGCCGAAGGGCCGGTTTCAGCGCTGCATGACTCTATGACTCCACGACTGTAAAAAGAAGGAAGACAGTGCAATGAAAAGAACCAAGACAACCAAATAAGACATTAGTGCTCATCCTCTGATGACCTCCAAGCGTTTTGCTGGACTCTGAGTAATTGCCGACTGTGCTTTGTACTTGCAGCTGCATTAACTGGGCCGAAGCTAGTGTCCGGGACCTTGGGAGGAGCCGTTACCATAAGGTGCCAGTATGATGCACATTACAAGAATCATGAAAAGTACTTGTGCAAGGGTTCTGATTGGAAATCCTGCAGTGTTCTTGCCAATTCTGCAAGCCAACATAAAAACATTGACTACAGAATAAAAATAGTGGACAACCAAACTGCTGGAGAATTTATCGCTAAAGTGACCCAACTCTCTGCCAATGATGCAGGGCTGTACTGGTGCGGCATTGTGCAATTCGGCTATGACAAAATGGTTCCAGTACAACTGAACGTTACAGAAGGTAAGATCAATCTTAATTTCTTCCTGATGAGATGTTCCCATCTACTCAGACCAAAAGGGGTGTAGAAACAAGGAACTGCAGATGCTGGTTTACTAAGGAAAGACACAAAATGCTGAAGTAGCTCAGCAGGTCAGGCAGCATCTCTGGAGAAGGGTCTCGATCCAAAACTTCACCTATTCCTTTTCTCCAGAGATGCTGCTGAGTTACTCCAGATGTTTGTGTCTATTGGTGGAGAACATGGTGATGTTTTGGGTCGGGAAGAAGTCTGATTTTCTTTAGCTAGCATGTTAACGAGGGAGGGAGAAATTATGGACTTAGTGTTGAGAAATAAAACTGTATTAAGCTTTTGTAATTTGTCCCCAGTGTGTAGGATCGAACTAATGTATGGGGTGATTGCTAGTCAGCACAGACACGGTGGGCCGAAGGGCCTGTTTCCACAATGTATCTCTAAACGTGCTTTCAGGCTGAAGAATGGTCCCATCTCATAACGTCACCTATCCATGCTCACCAGAAATGTAACCTAATCCGCTAAATTACTCCAGC
>CM075981.1:784259-819752 GCA_038087875.1 Malacoraja senta | reverse complement strand
CGTCCCCATGTTACTTTCAGTTACTCTTTTATTGCCAATTGAAAAGAAAAATAAAGTTTTGAATAGGAAGTATAACAACCTGCAACAAGCTAGTGTGTAAATATGATTCTATATTTAAACTGTTGCCGCTCATGTAGTTCCTCGGGGGAACTTCATTCTAAGGGTGAATATTACTCAGGGCTTCCTCTCTTGATCGCTCTCTAATAACTTGCTCAATTGTGTTTCCGTGAGAACATGAACGATGTGGAGGTTTGCAAACTACTAAAGCTGAATGGAGACAGAAGGAACTGCAGATGCTGGAATCCTGAATAAGATGAAAAGTGCTGGAGCAACTCAGCAGGTCAGGCAGCAACTGAGGATAGACAATGGATAGACAATGTTTTGTGTCAAGACTGCAGTTTTGAGGTTCCACGAGTCTCCTGACCCACTGAGTTACCTTGTATTTTCTTAAGATTCCAACATCTGCAGCTTGTGTCATCTCAGTCTGCAGAAGGGTCCAGACCTGAAACATTACCTATCCATTCCTTCAACAGATGCCGCCTGACCTGCTGAGTTACTACAGCAACTTGCACTGTACTCTAGATTTCCAGCATCTGCAGTTCTTTGTGTCACAATCTTAAGCAGGGTCCCTACCCGAAACATCGCCAATCCACTCCTTCCACATATGCTGCCTGTCCCATTGAGTTACTCCAGCACTTTGTGCTTTACTAAAGCTGAATAGCCAGCTGCATGTGACTTGTGTATGTACATGGTGTTGGGTACATAGTTAGTGTGTGGGGGGATCTGCATCCCACAAACTTCAGTGGTTTTAGCAACAGATGCTAGCAATGCTAGCATTTATTTCAAGAGGGCTAGAATACAAAGACAGAGATGTAATGCTGAGGCTCTATAAGGCGCTGGTAAGGCCGCTTTTGGAGCATGGTGTGTAATTTTGGGCACCGTATGTGAGGAAGGACGTGCTGATTCTGGAGAGGGTCCAGAGGAGGTTTACAAGAATGATCCCAGGAATGAGTGAGTTATGAATGAGCGTTTGACGGCGCTGGGCCTGTAGAAGAATGAAGGGGGATCGCATTGAAACATACAAAATAGTGAAAGGCTTGGATAGAGTGGATGTGGAGAGGATGTTTCCACTAGTGGGAAAGTCTAGGACTAGAGGTAATTGCCTCAGAATTAAAGGACGTTCCTTTAGGAAGGAGATGAGGAGGAATTTCTTTAATCAGAGGGTGGTGAACCTGAAGAATTCTTTGCCACAGAAGACCGTGGAGGCCGTCAATGGATATTTTTAAGGCCGAAATAGATAGATAGATTCTTGATTAGTACGGGTGTCACGGGTTATGGGGAGAAGGCAGAAGAATGGGGTTAGGAGGGCGAGATAGATCAGCCAGGATTTAACGGCGGAGTAGACTTTACGGGCCGAATGGCCTAATTCTGCTCCTGTCATTTATGACAAGATCTAACAGAAATGGGAGAAGAAAATTGAAAAACGTAAGAAACAGCAAGTATGAAAATTGGCTTGGGATAATTAAATTTTGCATTAATTTTTTTCCCACAGTTCCGTAAATGTATCCATTCTTCTGGGAAGCATATTTGGAATTTTGATTGTTGCTGCTGTGTTTATCACAAAATGCAGGAAATATTCCGCAGCGGGTAAGTGGCGCAACTTTAAACATTCCAATTGTACATGAGAAAAAGTTCTACTTCCAATAGATGAGCTGAAGAGGGAAATGTGGAATTCTCCAGAAACCTCTCCCACTCCTTCAGTTCTAACCATACAAGTCAAGAGTGTTTTATTGTCATATGTCCCAGATAAAACAATGACATTCTTACTTGCTGCAGCACAACAGAATCATGGATCATGGAAACTTTATTGTCATTCAGACCTTCCGGTCTGAACGAAATTTCATTGCCTTGCAGTCATACATATAATAAAATAACAAAACACACAATAAACACAAATTTAACATCCACCACAGTGAGTTCACCAGACACCTCCTCACTGTGATGGAAGGCAAAAATCTTAAGTCTTTGTCTCTTCCCTCCTTGTGAATATGTATTCATAATAAATAATATAACAAAAACACAGAAAAAAAGGACAAACAATAACAGTGCAATAATAATAATAATAGTCTATTGTAGTTCAGAGCGTATGAGGTTGTAGTGTTTAATAGCCTGATGGCAGTAGGGAAGAAGTTGTTCCTGAACCTGGATGTTACAGTTCTCAGGCTCCTGTACCTTCTTCCCGATGGCAGTGGTGAGATGGCCAGGATGGTGTGGGTGTTTGATGTTGTTGGCTGCCTTTTTGATGACGATAGATCAGACGATAGCGCCCTGGAGAGGAAAAGACTACAAAAAGTCGTAAACACTGCCCAGTCCATCATCGGCTTTGACCTTCATTCCATCGAGGGGATCTATCGCAGTCGCTGCCTCAAAAAGGCTGGCAGTATCATCAAGGACCCACACCATCCTGGCCACACACTCATCTCCCTGCTACCTTCAGGTAGAAGGTACAGGAGCCTGAAGACTGCAACGACCAGGTTCAGGAATAGCTACTTCCCCACAGCCATCAGGCTATTAAACTTGGCTCGGACAAAACTCTGAACATTAATAGCCCATTATCAGTTTATTTATTCATGTGTGTATATATTTATATAATGGTATATGGACACACTGATCTGTTTTGTAGTCAATGCCTACTATGTTCTGTTGTGCTGAAGCAAAGCAAGAATTTCATTGTCCTATCAGGGACACATGACAATAAACTCACTTGAACGAGATCCCTTTGATGGTCAGCAACTCCAAGCAAATTCACACCCCTGTGTACAGTTGCAAATTTGATTTGAAGGGACCACAAAAATACTCCAGGAGCATTTACATCAAAAAAGATACAAAATGAAGCTTCATCCATCCATGTGCTTGTGAGGTATACCTGAATTATCAAAATTATATATTACGTATTAACAAAATCCTAATTCCATTTCTAAAAATAGATGCTCAAATGAAGGGGAAAAGAAACAGAAAAAGAACACACTATCAAACATTACTTTGGAGGTACACAAAAATGCTGGAGAAACTCAGCGGGTGCAGCAGCATCTATGGAGCGAAGGAAATAGGAGTTGTTTAAAATGTGGAAAAAATGACAACAAATGGGATCTTTAGTTTAGAGATACGACATGGCAACAGGCCCTTCGGCCCACCAAATCCATACCGACTATTGATCAACCACTCACATTAGTTCTATGTTATCCCACATTCACGGCCATTCCCTACACACCAGGGGCAATTTTACAAAGGCCAATTATCTTAAAAGCTTTTCATTGTACCTCGGTACACGTGACAATAAACCTAACTCAAGAAACTAAACTCGACTACAAACACCGCATGTTTTTTGGGATAGACAATAGGTGCAGGAGTAGGCCATTTGGCCCTTTGAGCCAGCACCGCCATTCACTGTGATCATGGCTGATCATCCACAATCAGTACCCCGTTCCTGCCTTCTCCCCATATCCCTTGTCTCTGCTATCTTTAAGAGCTCTATCTAAAGGGCATGTCCCACTTGGCGATTTTCTCTCCGACTGCCGGCATTATTGACTGACGTATCAGGTCACCGAAAAATACCCGGCGTGATGACGTATGACACGGTGGTGACGCGGCGTGACGACGTATTGACGCGCGGTGTTTTTTCAAGTGTCGCAACATTTTTTTTGTCGCCGCTGGATTTTGAAATGTTCAAAATCATTTGGCGACCCTGATATGACGCCGGCAGTCGGCGAAAAATATCACCAAGTGGGACAGGCACTTAACTCTCTCTTGAAAGCCTCCAGAGAATTGGCCTCCACTGCCTTCTGAGGCGGAGAATTCCACAGATTCACAACTCTCTGGGTGAAAACGTTTTTCTTCATCGCCGTTCTAAATGGCGTACCCCTTATATTTAAAATGTGGCCCCTGGTTCTGGCCTCCTCCAACATCGGGAACATGTTTCCTGCCTCCAGCGTGTCCAATCCCTTAATAATCTTCCATGTTTCAATAAGATATCCTCTCATCCTTCTAAAGTTTAGGGAGGAAACAGGAGCACGCAGAGAACCACACGGTCATGGGGAAAACATGCAAACTGATGTGTTAATACTCAGATTATTTGTGTTTTCAATAAAATGAGGACATGGATCATGTGGGGCAAATAATAATCAATTCACCTTGGCAAAGGACCTCATATATCCTCAGGCCAAGAGTTAAGAGTATTAAATTATCATATTTATTGAAAACAGAACAATGAAATTCTTGCTTGCAGCAGCTTAACAGACCCTTCAGAGAGAGCAGGGAAAGCCTAAGTCATTTGTCTCATCTGACAGCATCTCCAACAATAATTCACTGCTTGAGTTCCACGCTGAATGGTTAGACACGATCTTTGTGCTCAGCTCACATGACAGTGGGATTTGAACCCCCAACCTCTGGCTCACAGTGTCACCAGCTGAATGCCAGCTGACACCTGCAGGAATCTATGGAGAGGCTGCACTCGAGACGAACAATGAATAAGAATATGCCCTGACACTACAGATGCAAATCGAGCAATAGACAGAGAACAATATACAATGCTGTACATACAAGACACAAGTATGCACAAGGACAGTAACATAATGTTCCAATCATAGGAGTGATAAAATAGGTCCTGTGTGCATGACATTCATTCAAGTCCATCCTCCATCTCCACAGTATGGTTCAATTATTTATTTACTGAATTATTAAATCAGTACCAAGAGCAAGAGGTGCCATTTTGGTGTTTTCAGGTGAAGTAAAGTCAGGCTGACATTTTAAAAATAGCAATCCTACAGTGACACATTATTCTGTGTGCTTGGAAGTGTTTTAAAAGGGCATCCTCTGAGATATTTTTTGTTGCTGTTTAGTTTAGTTTGGAGATACAGCATAGAAACAGGCTCTTTAGCCCACTGAGTCCAACCAGCTTACACTAGTTCCATCCTACACAAAAGGGACAATTTACAGAGTCAATTAACCTACAAACCTGCACATCTTTGGAGTTTGGTTTAGTTTAGTTTAGTTTAATGTAGTTTTGTTTAGAGAAACAGCGTAGACAAGGGCCTTTCGGCCCACCGAGTCCTCACCGACCAGCGATCACCCCCTACACTACATAGATACATAGATACATAGATACATAGAAAATAGGTGCAGGAGTAGGCCATTCGGCCCTTCGAGCCTGCACCGCCATTCAATATGATCATGGCTGATCATCCAACTCAGTATCCCGTACCAGCCTTCTCTCTATACCCCCTGATCCCCTTAGCCACAAGGGCCACATCTAACTCCCTCTTAAAGTTCTACCCTACACACCAGGGACAATTTCCAGAAACCAATTAACGTACAAACCTGCACATCTTTGGAGTGTGGCAGGAAACCAGAGCACCCGGAGAAAATCCACGCAGGTCACGGGGAGAACGTGCTAACTCCGTACAGACAGCACCCGTAATGAGGATCGAACCCGTGTCTCTGGCACTGTAAAGCAGCAAATCTACCGCTGCGTCACTGTTGCTTTGAAGTAAAAAATTACCTTTCAGTCAAGTTGTCTATTGCAAATGTCAAAACACACTGCAGACCACTATTCCTTAAAATATGCACTGCAACGGATTTACAGTATTAATTTTTAGTCATATTACTGCAATCTATTTCTTTATCATCCTTAGGGGAGAAAGGAATCAGTCACAAAGAGGAAGAATTTAATGCAGTCTGCAATTCTGTGGTAAGGAATTCACATCTGATGTCTGATCATTAATAGAATGTGTCTCTATGCTATCTCTTGGATATTTATTTATGCGGTGTGTTCTATACAATACCCTTCCACATAATCCACTAAACGCCAGGTACAATCTGGGCGCATGTGAGTGCCTAAGGGTTATGGGGATGAGATGGATTGGTGTATAAGATTAAAAATACAGACCCCCCTGGTTCTGGTGAGACCACATCTGGAGTATTGTGTACAGTTTTGGTCTCCTAATTTGAGGAAGGACATCCTTGTGATTGAGGCAGTGCAGCGTAGGTTCACGAGATTGATCCTTGGGATGGCCGGACTGTCATATGAGGAAAGATTGAAAAGACTAGGCTTGTATTCACTGGAGTTTAGAAGGATGAGGGGGCATCTTATAGAAACATATAAAATTATAAAAGGACTGGACAAGCTACATGCAGGAAAAATGTTCCCAATGTTGGGCGAGTCCAGAACCAGGGGCCACAGTCTTAGAATAAAGGGGAGGTCATTTAAGACTGAGGTGAGAACAAACGTTTTCACCCAGAGAGTTGTGAATTTATGGAATTCCCTGCCACAGAGGGCAGTGGAGGCCAAATCACTGGATGGATTTAAGAGAGAGTTAGATAGAGCTCTAGGGGCTAGTGGAGTCAAGGGATATGGGGTTATTGATAGGGGATGATCAGCCATGATCACAATGAATTGCGGTGCTGGCTCGAAGGGCCGAATGGCCTCCTCCTGTACCTATTTTCTATGTTTCTATCACAGAACAGGTCACAGGGAGAATGTACAAACTCCATACAGACAGCACCCTTAGCCAGGATCGAACCCGTGTCACAGGCGCTGTAAGGCAGCAAATCTACCGCTGCGCCACCGTGCCGCCCCTGTACTGACCGTGAAAGCGAGACTAACCCCTATCTGCCCGCACATAATCAGTATCCCTGCATATCCATGTGCTTGTCCAGGTGTCTCTTAAATGCCACTTTCATAATCTGCCTCTACCGCCATTACACACAGCTGTGCATACCAGGCACCCACCATCCTCTGTGTGTAAAAAAAAGTAAACTTGGGCCTTACATGTTTCTTGGTTGGTTTCCTCTTGGTTTCTTGGTCCGCCAAAATATTCCAAATGGAATTTAAACGTCCTTTAAACGTTGCCCCAAACACCTTAAAGCTATGCTCTCCAGCCTGGGAAAAGGTTTCTGACTGTCTCCCCTCTCAATGCCGCTCATAATTTTATATAGGTCTCCCCTCAACCTTCGGCATTCCAGAGAACACGTGGCAGATCTGGCGTAAAGAGGCAGATCATCTCCTTTGCTTCTACTTGTTATGTTATTTTATGATGAGCATGGTTCAGTTAGAACGTATCACCGGGACCTCTTCATATATTTACATTAAAACAGAAGTACAATATAGTCCTGTTTTAATCTAAATATATGTACAGAGTCTCTTGCCCAGAGTAAGTGAATTTGTGGCCCAGAGGACATAGGTTTTGAGGTGATGGGAATCTGAGGGGTAACTATTGAGGTAGACTATTATTATTATTTATTGAGTATGTGTGTATGTGTATATATATATATACACACTGAATTTTTTTTCTCCCATTATGTACTATGTTTACATATTCTGTGTGCTGCAGCAAGTAAGAATTTCATTGTCCTATCTAGGACATATGACAATAAAACACTCTTGACTCTTGAACTTTTTCACACAAAGGGTGGTGAGTGTATGGAACAAGCTGAGTAATTGAGGCTGGGACTATCCCAACATTTAAAAAACAGTTAGACAGGTTTGGAGGGATATGGACCAAGCGCAGGCAGGTAGGACTAGTGTACCTGGGACATGTTGGCTGCTGTGGACAAATTGGGCCGAAGGGCCTGTTTCCACACTGTATCACTCTATGACTATATAAAGATGGCTCAATGGCAAATTCTAAGTGAACCATGCCAATCATAAAAAAATAACATAAAGTACAATATAGTCCTTTGTGCAAAATGTACAGCTAATCCATTTCATTTATTGTTCCAATTAAATCAATAGACAATAGGTGCAGGAGTAGGACATTCGGCCCTTCAAGCCAGCACCGCCATTCAATGTGATCATGGCTAATCATCCCCAATCAGTACCCCGTTCCTGCCTTCTCCCCATATCCCCTGACTCCGCTATTTTTAAGAGCCCTATCTAGCTCTCTCTTGAAAGCATCCAGAGAACCGGCCTCCACCGCCCACTGAGGCAGAGAATTCCACAGACTCGCCACTCTCTGTGAGAAAACGTGTTTCCTCGTCTCCGTTCTAAATGGCTTACTCCTTATTCTTGAACTGTGGCCCCTGGTTCTGGACTCCCCCAACATCGGGAACATGTTTCCTGCCTCTGGCGTGTCCAAACCCTTAACAATCTTATATGTTTCAATGAGATCCCCTCTCATCCTTCTAAACTCCAGAGTGTACCAGCCCATGATCATGACAAGAATTAAAAGAGAGCCATATTCAGCATTCTGTGGTGGAATCTATAAACAATAAAAGATTTAAATTTGCTTCGGCTTAAAGATCGACTGTTTAACAATAAAATATTGACCTTCTTTTGAAAGTCTTCCAGAGATGATGAAGAAGATAAATTAAGTGACACGACCACGGATAAATCCAGCACTCAGACACAAGAAACCTTCCGCGATATTCATCAGACACCTGACCACGAAGAGAGGAAGAATTTCTCTTGCCAGAATTGATCCGTTCTCAACAATTGGATGATAATCATAGTGCATCTGCTTTCAACACTTCAAACTTGTACGTTAACTTTAATGGGTTCTTTCAACTCAGCTATTAGCTTCATTTCTGCAGCCTGACATTGAATCAGAGTTCATATGGTATTTAGTTTTAGTTTTAGACTAGGGATACAGAGCAGAGACAGGACCTTCGGTCCACCGAGTCTGCACTAGCACCATCCTACACGCCAAGGACAACTCACAGAAGCCAATCAACCTACAAACAAGCTGCCTGTCCCGCTGAGTTACACTGTCATTTTGCGTCTATATTCGGGGTAAACCAGCATCTGCAGTTCCTTCCTGCACATCTTTGGAATGTGGGAGGAAGCCGGAGCACCGGGAGAAAACCTGTGTGGTCACAGAAAGATCGTACAAACTTCATACAGACGACAACCGTGGTCAGGATTGAACCTGGGTCTCTGGCGCTGTGAGGCAGCAACTCTACCGCTGTGCTACTTGCCATCTTACTGTCAGTGTTGTAAACAGATAAATGCCTCACATTAGTGTACTGAGACACTACTTGAGTAGAATGGGTAACTCTGCGCTAAACCAGAGTGAGGTTTAACTTCTCGATTCACCCTCAGACACAGACCGATAACTTTGGTTTTACAGTAGAAATGCCTTCAAATGCTTTCATGAAGTTATTTTCCAAAATAATTGCCATACACATAGAGTCATAGAGTGATACAGTGTGGAAACAGGCCCTTCAGCCCAACTTGCCCACACCAGCCAACATAGTCCCACCAGGCCCATATCCCTTGAAACCTGTCCTATCCAAGTATCCTATTTACCTGTTTCAAAAACGTCGGGATAGTCCCTACCTCAACTACCTCCTCTGGCAGTTTGTTCCATGCACCCACCACCCTTGGTGTGAAAAAGTTACCCCTCAGATTCCTATTGAATCTTTTCCCCTTCACATTACACCTATGTCCTCTGGTCCTCGATTCCCCTACTCTGGGCAAGTGACTCTGTGCATCTACCCGATCTATCCCTCTCACAATTTTATACATCTCTATAAGATCACCCCTCATCCTCCTGCGCTCCAAGGAATAGAATCCCAGCCTACTCAACCTCTCCCTGTAGCTCAGACCATGTAATCCTGGCAACATCCTCGCAAATCTTCTCTGTACCCTTTCCAGTAAGACAACATCTTTCCTATAACACAATGCTTTTGAAAGACCCATCTGGTTATTATATCAATTGATCACTAATTACTATTCTCACCTCTAATGACAAGAGCAGCTTAGGTTAACCAATAAAATAAGTTTGTTAATAAACAGCCTTTTAAACAAAACCAGTTCTGCTGTTTGGTATAATTCTTTCCTAAAAGCAAGTTATTATACAAAGCTTATACAATACTTGGGGTGCTGTATCTGGTAATATGGTTAATGTAGCTATTTATTGCAGATCGGTGCCAGTTTTGATGGAGGAACAGGCCAGGATAACATGTGGGGTATGAGAAAGATTAACATAGAAACATAGAAAATAGGTGCAGGAGGAGGCCATTCAGCCCTTCGAGCCAGCACCATTGTGATCATGGCTGATCATCCCCATCCCCAATCAATAACCCGTGCCTGCCTTCTCCCCATATCCCTTGATTCCACCAGCCCCTAGAGCTCTATCTAACTCTCTCTTAAATCCATCCAGTGATTTAGCCTCCACTGCCCTCTGTGGCAGGGAATTCCACAAATTCACAACTCTCTGAGTGAAAATTTTTTTTCTCACCTCAGTCTCACCTCGGCCTCCCCTTTATTCCAAGACTGTGGCCCCTGGTTCTGGATTAGACAACATTGGGAAAAAATTTCCTGCATCTAGCTTTTCCAGTCCTTTTATAATTTTATATGTTTCTTTAAGATCCCCCCTCATCCTCCTAAACTCCAGTGAATACAAGCCTAGTCTTTTCAATCTTTCCTCATATGACAGTCCTGCCATCCCAGGGATCAATCTTGTTTGGTTGATTAGTTTGGTTTAGAAATACCGCATGGAAACAGGACCATTGATCCACCGAGTCCACGCCGACCATTGATCACCTGTACACACTAATCTGTTATCCCACTTTCTCATCCATTCCCTACACATTTGCGACAATCTTGCAGAGGTATTTAACCTACAAACTCGCATGGATTGGGGATGTGGGAGGAAGCCGGAGCCCCTGGAGGAAACCCACGAGGTCACAGGGAGAACGTTCAAACTCCACACAGACAGCACCCGCAGTCAGGATCGAACCCGGGTCTCTGGCGCTGTGAGGCAGCAGCTAACGGCTGCAGCACCGTGCCGCTCTGAAGAGAGAGAGCAGGCTTGCGAGAGCAGACAGCAAAGCAGCAGGCCAGCTAAATGCCTCTTCAGAGTGACAGTACCCCCAGCAACTTTCGATAACGCTCTTAGGTCTAACGCAATCAAGGGATATGGGGAGAAAGCGGAAACTGGGTACTGATTTAGGATGAGCAGCCATGATCATATTGAATGGCGGTGCTGGTTCGAAGGGCCGAATGGCCTACTCCGGCGCCTATTTTCTATGCTTCTATGTTTCCATTGGGAGCTCCCTCAGTACAACTCTCCCTCCGTGCTCGACGTTCTGTAGAACTGAACCAACATCTCTCTGACTCACTCAATAGTTTTCACCCACTTAGCTTGCACTGCAGAACCCAACACTGGTCCTTGGTGTGGCTCGGTTAGCGTGGTAAAGTCACACAGGACTCCTGCTAGAAACAGCGTTGGAAATGTTGAACCTAGACCACAGGTCACACATAGAAAAAACATGTGAAACCCAACCCATTCTGAAATGTGGAAGCACCACAATGACTTCATTTTTGCATTCAAGGAATCTGTGGCAACTGCTTTAGTTTAACCTATTATAGTCACGTGTACCGAGGTGGAGTGAAAAGATTTTCTGCTGTACGCTATCCAGTCAGTGAAAACACTATACACGATTACAATCAAGTCGTCCACAGGGTACAGGTACAGGATAAAGGGAATAATGTTCAGTGCAAGATACAGTCTAGTAAAATCCGATTAAAGATAGTTCCAAAGTCTCAAATGGGGTACTTGGGAGGTCAGGACCACTCTGAAGGGTCCCATCCCAAAATGTTACCCATTCTTTTTGTCCAGAGAAGCTGCTTTACCCGCTGAGATGCTCCAGCATTTTGTGTCTATCTTTGGTATAAACTAGTATCTGCAGTTCCTTGTTTCTACATTTCCGCCCTTGCAGTCTTGTGTGCATCTAATATGGACACAACAAGCTCCCTTTAATAAACAACAACTATCCTACAGATGACTTTGGTGTCCTTGGTTGATGGGATACCTCTTGCCCCAGAACAAGGAGATCCTCCACTATCCTGCTGTGAACCATTATAGAATTATATTTAGCCACGGGCCTCACTGTACTGGGTGAGGTGCTAATGATAAATTGATCAACACTCGATAGTTTCAGTAGAGACTTCCATCAACGATTGTCGTCATGTTGTTTGCAGCCAAATTGCACACAGCAAGCTCCCTGTAGAGAAGGGAGATAACTACCTACAGCTTGCCTTGTTGATCTTGGTTTTTACAGATAACTCTTCCCCCAGAACAAGGAGTCTCTCCACTATTCTGGCAAGAACTATCTCCAGGTGACCTTTTTCAGTGACTTGAGACAGAGCAGACAGCAGATCAGCTAAATGCCTCGGCAAAGTGACTTCACCTCCAGCAGTGGCAAACTCCTTCAGTACTGCACTCCCTCAGTCCTCGAGCTTCAGGAGTGGGAGTTGAACAAACAACTCTCTGACTCAATTTTTTTTTAAATTTCAAAATATACTTTATTTGAAAAATAAATATATAAAAAACATGATCCTTACAAAACTCCATCCGACATTCTCGGAGGAGAAATATACATTCAATATTGTTTTAGAAAGGAGATGAGAAGGAATTTCTTTAGTCAGAGGGTGGTGAATCAAGTGGAAATCATTGCAATCGAAGGATGTGGAGGCCAAGTCAATGGATATTTTTTAAGGCAGAGCTTGATAGATTCTTGATTAGTATGGGTGTCAGGGGTTATGGGGAGCAGGCAGGAGAATGGTGTAGAGAGGGAAAGATAGGTCAGCCATGATTGATTGAATGGCGGAGTGGACTTGAAGGGCCGAATGTCCTAATTCTGCTCTTATAACTTATGAACCTGACCTGGATTGATCTGATCATCTTTCTCCACACAGAGGTTCCTAGATCGTCAGTGGGGAGGGTGTGCTGCCTGTCCTATACCACTGTAGGACATAGTGGCAGGGTGAGGGGTGACCTCTGCAACTCAGCTCCAAACTTACTATTTATCGTAGTCGCTACCTCAAAAAGGCACCAATGTTTGCAGACACTTCTGTACATCCTGACATTCACCCAAAAAACAGCAGTAGGTAGACTAGAACTCAAAGCTGGCTCTCCAGAATGTGAACTTTTAACTTTATTACCAATTGAATTGCTGTGTAAAACCCTGCACATTGAATAATAATTAAAGTAATCCAATGTAATAAAAGATGCTGAATTTTTGTCATTAGGTCATAAGTGATAGGAGTAGAATGAGTCCATTCGGCCCATCAAGTCTACTCCGCCATTCAATCATTGCTGATCCATCTCTCCCTACTAACACCATTCTCCTACCTTCTCCCCATAACCTCTGACACCTGTACTAAATGAGAATCTATCTCTGCCTTAAAAATAATCACCGACAGCCACTGTGGCAAAGAATTCCGCAGATTCATCACCCTCTGACTAAAGGTTTATTGAGCAATTCTTTGCAATAATGCAACAACAACTTGCATTTCAACAGTGCCTTAAAGGTGATGGAAAAGTCTCAAGGTTCTTCACAGCACTATTGCCAGGTGGAATTTGGCATCGAATCGCATGTTAAAATGTGTTTTTGAGTGATCTGTTGCTTTCTATTTGTATGACTGACCAGGCCAATGAAATTCCTCGTATGCTTGAAGGCCCCCTGTCGTGGGGACGGCACTGGGTGGGAGTTGCAGGGTTCGGCCTGACCTGGCGATGATGTTGGTGCCTCCACCACCGCTCCGTGCCGCTGCAGGACGTGTCCGATCCGCACGCTCGTCCCCGACCTCTGTGGAGCCTCCAACGGCACCCGATCCACCGACTGCTGCAGGGCCTCCAGCAGCCCACTCGCACTCCGCCCACACCTCGACCCACCAACACACCCTTTTCCCCTCGCCTCCCATGGCCGTCTCCATGCGAGGTGAGGCCCCACCCAGCCAGCTCACCGGCGTTGTTCCTCTCTTCCCTCCACCGCTGCCGACCCCATCTCCAAGGTCTCGGCTGTTTTTTTCCTTGAATAATCATTAAAATGCAGTTAATAATCTCTACCATCAAGTTTTACCCGAGGAAATGACCCAGAGCGCCACAGTGGCGCAGCGGTAGAGTTGCTGCCTTCCAGCACCAGAGACCCGAGTTTGATCATGACTACGTGTGCTGTCTGTACGGAGTTTGTATGTTCTGTCTGTGACAGCGTGGGTTTTATCCGGGTGCTCCGATTTCCTCCCATAAACCAAAGACGTGTCGTTTTATAGGTTAATTGGCCTCTGTATAATTGTAAATTGTCCCTCGTGTGTAGGATAGTGTGAGTGTACGGGGTGATCATTGGTCGGCGCGGACTTGGTTGGATGTAGGGCCCACAGTGCCCTCCATAATGTTTGGGACAAAGATCCATCATTTATTTTATTTGCCTCTGTACTCCACAATTTGAGAATTGTATTGGAAAAAAATCACATGTGGTTAAAGTGCACATTGTAAAATATTAATAAATGCCATTTTTATACATTTTGGTTTCTCCATGTAGAAATTACAGCAGTGTTTATACATAGTCCCCCCATTTCAGGGCACCATAATGTTTGGCACACAGCAATGTAATGTAAATGAAAGTAGTTATGTTTAGTATTTTGTTGCATATCCTTTGCATGCAATGACTGCCTGAAGTCTGCGATTCATGGACATCACCAGTTGCTGGATGTCTTCTCTGGTGATGCTCTGCCAGGCCTGTATTGCAGCCATCTTCAGCTCATGCTTGTTTTGGGAGCGAGTCCCCATCAGTTTTCTCTTCGGCATATAAAAAGCATGCTCAATTGGGTTCAGATCGGGTGATTGACTTGGCCACTCAAGAATTGACCATTTTTTAGCTTTGAAAAATTCCTTTGCAATATTTTTGGAATCATTGTCTTGCAGTAGAATGAACTGCAGGCCTATGGGGTTTGAGGCATTTGTTTGAACTTGAGCAGATAGGATATGTCCATACATTTCAGAATTCATTATGCTACTACCATCAGCAGTTGTATCATCAATGAAGATAAGTGAGTCAGTACCTTCAGCAGCCATACATGCCCAGGCCATAACACCCCCACCACCGTGTTTCACAGATGAGGTGGTATGCTTTGGATCTTGGGCAGTTACTTCTCTTCTTCATACTTTGCTCTTGCCATTACTCTGATATAAGTTAATCCTCATCTCATCTGGGGGGGCCAGGGGGGACGTCGCCCTCGGTTTTGAGAGATGTGGGATGACCCCCCCCCCCCCCAGTTTTTGTAATCCGGATTTTAAAACCCGGTGAAATCTCCGCTTTCCGCTAGACAATGGGGGTGGGACTGCTGATCGAGGGCGCCGATTGGACGAGAGAGACGTCGGTCAGCAGGCAATGGGGGCGGGACATGATGATTCAGCGCGATCATTGGAGGAGGGAGGAGTGGGGGGTGGGTGGGACTGAGGATAGAGCTCGGTGATTGGAGGAGGGATACGTGCCAAATCACTCTCGGCACAGGCCTGCTCCTCATCCGCAGCCAGGATCAATCCCGGTCTCCGGCGCTGTCCCACCAACACCCAAGTGCCCTCCCCCCCCCACGGGTGGCCAGAGACGTCGGGAGTCAGACGGGAGCTGTGCCCCCAGGCCCACAGCCAGCGCAGAGAAGCAGCGCTAAACCCAGCTCAACATTTCCTGTTCCGCCAGGTTAACCTACAGCCCTGCCTGGACTTGCGCGAAATATGGCCAGGGTTTACAGCCAGCGCGGAGAAGCAGTGCTGGTGGGTTGTCAGTCCAGGCAGGGCTGCAGGTTAACCCGGCAAGACCGGCAGAGTTGAGCTGCATTAAGCGCTGGATTGAGCATCCGAAGCCTCACTCCTTTGTGTGAGTGTGCGCAGGCGCTCGCGGCCGCCGAGAAATTGTGTCCCCCCTCACCCCCGGTCCCCTCCAT
The DNA here is from genome assembly GCA_038087875.1 of Malacoraja senta. Taxonomy (NCBI): domain Eukaryota; kingdom Metazoa; phylum Chordata; class Chondrichthyes; order Rajiformes; family Rajidae; genus Malacoraja; species Malacoraja senta. The sequence goes on along the minus strand of CM075981.1, from coordinate 804,028 downwards.
ATTTTGATAGCGATTTCCGTGCCTGCTCACCAGTGCTCTCTTTCTTTTTAATGATGTTCCAAACAGTTGATTTTGGAAAGCTTAAGGTTTGGCTGATGTCTCTGACAGTTTTATTCTTGTTTCTCAGTATCATAATGGATTGTTTGACTTTCATTGGCACAACTTTGGTCCTCAAGTTGATAAACAGCAATAAAAGTTTCCAAAGGTGATGGAAAGACTGGAGGAAAGACTAGGTGCTGAGAGCTTTCTTATACCTGCATTAAGGAGGCAATTAAACACACCTGAGCAATTACAAACACCTGTGAAGCCATGTGACCCAAACATTATGGTGCCCTGAAATGGGGGGGACTATGTATAAACACAGCTGTAATTTCTACATGGTGTAACAAAAATGTATAAAAATTCCCTTTAATAAAATCTGACAATGTGCACATTTAACCACATGTGATTTTTTCTATTACAAACCTCGACTTGTGGAATACAGAGGCAAATAAATAAATGAAGGGTCTTTGTCCCAAACATTATGGAGGGCACTGTATGTCCACACTTTATATCTATATTTCTAAAGTAAATTCCCATCATTTCCAATTGAATTTAATGTGAACACCAGAGTGAAGAGATTGCAAACATTTACCTTTTAAAAGTTGTCATACAGCAGATGGAAACCGGGAAGAGATGCAGAACTCCAAAGAGTACCCAGCGTAACACACCCCAAACACGGCGAACATTCAGCACGATGTCCCTGGAAATCCAAGGAAATATTATTACTTCCACACAGTTATCAAAGATCAACGCTGGACAATTTATTTTCATCATATTGCACACGGAATCATTCAGTGTGATCCAAGGTTGTGGCGTCTCAACATTGGTGAGATGTTTATATCGCAACATGCACCTATACCTTGGAGGTGTTCCATGACTACATACATTAACAACTTAGATGTTCATGTTGGTGGTCAGACATACAGCGCGAAAACATGTCCTTCGACCCAATTTCCCCACGCCGACCAAGATGCCTAGTCCCATCTGCCGGCCTTAGATGTTAATGTTGGAAGTATGATTAACGAGTTTACAGATTACACCAAAATTGTATCATTTTGGATAGTACCATAATCATAGACCACGGAGGGATAAGAAGCAACAGGTATGTTCGGCAGAGCAATGCCAGCAGGTATTGAACCGTGACAAGTGTGAAGTTATTTGTTTTTGGTATCAAATAAGGGTAGACATTCACAATGGTCGGGCCACTGGGTGTACTAAGGACAGAGGGACTTTAGTCAGGGCCAAGGAGTATTTATCAATGGACTGGAATGTGATCAACCACGCTTTCTCAAAGTACTGACACTGATTTTACCGTCAACAGGATGCTGCCTGACCCGCTGAGTTACTCCAGCACTTTGTGTCTTTTTTCTCTTACATGCACGTGGCAGTCCGAAAGTCTCTTAAATCCTCTGCTAAATCCCATGCTCTTGTCACAGTTCATTTTAACTCTTGCTAAAATGTAAAGTTAATTGGTTCCTTTCTAGGCTCCTGGTCCTTTGGCTGAACAGCAGTGTATCATCACTTATTTAAATAACAAGAGTTAATCTTCGTGTTAACATATAACTGCGCTATGGTTCCATGACCATTAGTTAATGTGGCAGAATTAGGTTGTTTGGCCCATCATGGCTACTCCGCCATTCAATCATGGCTGATCTATCTCTCACTCCTAACCCCATTCTCCCGCCTTCTCCCCATAACCCCTGGCACCCGTACTAATCAATAATCTGTCCATCTCAGCTTTAAGTGGTAAAACTTACTTGAAGTCACAGTCAGAAACAGCAGAATGTAAAACATCGTGGTTCCAGAGAGAGAGAGGTCCTTGTTTTCCGATGAAGCGGTCTCCAATTTGTTTGATTTATAACCACCTGTTCTGTGTGCAAACTTCCTCACGAATGAACAAATGCTTTGCAATGTGACATGGAGTAAGGAACATTGACCCATATCCTGTTTTGCAATCTGTTGCGTGCACATTGTCAACGGTTCCACTTTGGGGCATTAACTGTGGTTGGCAGAGGTTTGGGCACAAGACAAGCTGAACTGAAGCAGGTTTCCAGTGAGGGTATCCACAGCTTGCGTGGTCATATCCCAATCCTGTCCTCCTTAAAGATCAGCGTTGGGAGATGCACTTTAAAAAAAAATTATACTTTGTAATCCAACGTAGAATAAGGAACATTGACAAAAATCCTGTTTCACAACTTGCTGAATTTACAGCGCCAGAGACCTGGGTTCAATTGTGACTGTGGGTGCTGTCTGTACGGGGTTTGTACGTTCCCCCCATGACCGCTTGATTTTCTCCGTGTGTTCCGGTTTCCTCGCACCATCCAAAGACGTGTGGATTTGTAGGTTATCTGGCTTCGCTAAGTTGTAGATTGTCCCTAGTGTGTCGGATAGTCCAAGCGTACGGGGTTGTCTCCAGAGATGCTGTCTGACCCGCTGAGTTACTCCGGCTTTTTGTGTCTACCTTCGGTTTAAACCGGCATCTGCAGTTCCTTCCTAAACAGTTGAAATTATTCCTTTATGGCTGGGAAGAGAGCTGAGAAGATTAATCAGGATTTTGCCAGGACTCGAAGGTCTGAGCTTCAAGGAGGATGTGTCTCACCCTGGCCACTCCCTCTTCTCCCCTCTCTCATCAGGCAAGAGTTACAGAAGTTTGAAAACGCACACTTGCAGATTCAAGGAGTTTCTTCCTTCCTTCATGTTAGCATGAAACGGAACCTTCTGATTACTAACTAGAGAGTGATCCTGATCTACCATCCACCTCATTGGAGACCATTGAACCATCTTTAATTGGACTTTACTGGACTTTAACTTTCACTAAACCTACAGTATTTCCCTGTATCCCGTATCTGTACACTGGCTGGCTTGATTGCAATCATGTACAGTCCCTTTGCTGGATAGCATGCAACAAAAAATAATAATTGTTCCTTGGTACATGTGACAATGATAAACTAAACTAAATTTGGATAAACTAGGACTTTATTCCTTGGAGCACAGGAGGCTAAGGGGTGATCTTATAGAGGTGTATACAATCATGAGGAGGAATTTATAGGGTGAGTTCACAGAGCCTTTTACCCAGAGTAAAAGGGGAATCAAAATCCAGAGGACGTTTAAATTGAGGGGGGAGGGATTTAATAGGAACCTGAGGGGCAAACTTTTCACTCAGAATGTGGTGGGTATATGGAACGAGCTGTCAAAGGAGGTAGCTAAGGCACCTACTGTAACAACATTTAAAAGACAATTGGACAGGTACATGGATAGGAATGGTTTAGAGGGGTATGGATCAAATGCGGCCAAATGGGACTACTCATGTGGGGCATTTTGGGCAGCATGGATGAGTGAAAGGTCTATTTCCATGCTATATAACTATGAGTCTAGGATTCTAATTCAGTACCATGATAACCTCTCTGATGCTGCGGAGACATGCTGCACGATGGTCAGATCCTATGACTAGGAAGATGAGAGTCAATGTGATCTTGACCTCCATGGATGGAGTAGACCAGGTATGAGGGTCCTCTTGTATCTCACTGTAGACAGACTTGGAATATCATGAGGTATCATAATATCTTGGGGCGCAGTGGTGGAGTTGCTGCCTTACAGCACCAGAGACCCAGGTTCGATCCTAACTACGGATGCTTGTCTGTATGGAGTTTGTACGTCCTCCCTGTAACCTGCGTGGGTTTTCTTCGGGATCTCCAGTTTCCTCCCACACTCCAAAGATGTGCAGGTTTGTAGGTTAATGGGCTTGGTATAATTGTAAATTGTTCCTGATGTGTAGGATGGTGTTAGTGTGTGGGACGTGGTGGTACGAGGGGCTTGTTTCAATAGACAATAGACAATAGACAATAAGTGCAGGAGTAGGCCATTCGACCCTTCGAGCCAGCACCACCATTCAATGTGATCATGGCTGATCATCCCCAATCAGTACCCCATTCCTCCCTTCTCCCCATATCCCCTGACTCCGCTATATTTAAGAGCCCTATCTAGCTCTCTCATGAAAGTATCCAGAGAACCGGCCTCCACCCCCACTGTTCCTCTAAAGTAAACTTAGAAATGCCAGTGTCAGCTGAGTGGTCTTTCAGTAATAAGGAGAGTACTGTGCCTTGAATTTCAATGGGACAATTTTGGTTTGGTTTGCAGTTTTGAGCAATTTTTTATTGGTATGAGTAAAAATGGTGGTTGTGCAATGAATGCAATCATTTACTGCATGTCAGCGGTGCTGGGAGAGTGTCAAGTGTAGTGTGACCAGGAACGAGAGCTCCAATTGCAGAACTTTACATTGCGAAGATTGTAAGCATGATTGACTCAGGGTAAGAGAGTCAAAGGTTACGGGGACCACTCAAGAATGTGAAAACGAGGAATAAAAGACCAGTTAGTCTTACATTGGTAGTGGGGAAGATGCTGGAATCGATTATTACGGATGTTATACCAGTGCATTTGGAACGCAGTGACAGGATCGGTCAAAGTCAGCATGGATTTATGAAATCATGCTTGATTAATCTTTTGGAATTTGTTGAGGATGTAACAAGTAGAATGGATAAGGGAGAGCCAGTGGATGTGGAGTATCTGGACTTTCAAAAAGCCTTTGACAAGGTCCCACACAAGAGATTAGTGTGCAAAATTAGAGCACATGATATTGGAGGTGGGGCATTGACATGGATAGAGAACTGGTTGGCAGACAGGAAGCAAAGGGTAGGAATTAACGGGTCCTTTTCAGAATGGCAGGCAGTGACTAGTGGGGCGATGCAAGGCTCGGTGCTGGGATCCCAGTTATTTACAATATATATTAACGATTCAGACGAGGGAATTAAATGTAACAACACTAGGTTTGCGGATGACACAAAGCTGGGTGGCAGTGCGAGCTGCAAGGAGGATGCTATGAGGCTGCAGGGTGACTTGGACAGGTTGAGTGAGTGGGCAGAAGCATGGCAGATGCAGTATAATGTGGATAAATGTGAGGTTATCCACTTTGGTGGCAAGAACAGATTATTATCTGAATGGTGTCAGATTAGGAGAAGGGGAGGTGCAACGAGACCTGGGTGTGCTTGTACATCAGTCACTGAAAGTATGCATGCTGGTACAGCAGGCAGTGAAGAAAGCCAATGGCATGTTGGCCTTCATTGCGAGAGGATTTGAGTTTGGGAGCAAGGAAGTCCTACTGCAGTTGTACATGGCCCTGATGAGACCACACCTGGAGTATTATGTCCAGTTTTGGTTCACCAGGTTAATTCCCAGGATGACGGGACTGACATATCATGAAAGAATGTGTCGACTGGGCTTGTATTCGCTGGAAGTTAGAAGGAAGAGAGGGGATCTTATAGAAACATATAAAATTTTTAGAGGATTGGACAGGTTAGATGCAGGAAAAATGTTCTCGATGTTGTGGGATTCCAGAACCAGGGGTCATAGTTTAAAAATAAGTGGTAGGCCATTTAGGACTGAGATGAGGGAAAACATTTTCACCCAGAGAGTTGTGAATCTGTGGAATTCTCCACCATAGAAGGCAGTGGAGGCCAATTCACTGAATGTATTCAAGAGAGTTGGATTTAGGTCAGTGAGGCGTTTTTTAAATTTCTTGTAAACATGAAAAACTGTTAAATGCAACTAAATGTGTCTGTTCTCCTTTTGTTAGACGAACAAGAGCAATGAGAATTGCCAGCGGAAATCTGTGATGTGTTTAAATATTTAATGTTGTTTGGATGGTCAGTAATCAATAATTGCATTAAATCAACCCCCCCCCCCCCTCTCCTCACCTGTATCCACCTATCACTCACCACATTTTGTGCCGCCCCCATGTCTCTTCCAGTTTAATAACCAGAGGCTTTTTCACGGGGCAGCATGGTGGCGCAGCGGTAGGGTTGCTGTTTGGAGGACATTGCAATTGAAACAACTTCTCTTACCACATGCTTTGTGAAGCTCGATTGTACACCGATGGTCTTCTGATGCAGCTGACTCCTTCAGCTATTGATTTATCCCATTCCCCATCTGATATGTAATGCTGTAGTTGAGTTTAGTTTAGAAATACAGTGTGGAAACAGGTCCTTCGGCCCGCTGAGTCCACATCGACCAGCGATCACCCATACACTAGTTCTATCCTACACACTAGGGGCAATTTACAGTAGCCAATTAACCTGCACGTCTTTGGAATGCGGGAGGAAGCGAGAGAAAACCCACGAGATCACAGGGAAAACGTACAAACTCCAGAGAGACAGCACCCATGGTCAGGATCGAACCTGGGTCTCCTGCGCCATGAGGCAGCAAATCTACTGCTGTGGCACTCTTTGCTTTAGAGTTTGGAGATGGAGGCCCTTCGGCCCACTGAGGCTTTTAGATAGTATGGTATGGTACTTTATTTGTCATGTACCGAGGTACAGTGAAATTCATTTTTGTATACATCTCAGTACAAGTATAAGATAGGCACATAGATATGCAGGGGGTGGAGGGATAGTGGACTATGTGCAGGCAGATGAGATCAGTTTAACTTTGCCTAATGTTTGGCATGGACAAAGTGGACCGAAGGGCCTGTTCCTGTGCTGTTCTGTGTGCTACGTCCATCCGCAAAACCACCTTCGACAAAGTCGTAAAGATCTTGGGCTCACCAGGTATTCAGAAGACTAGTGTACTTTATTGTATGCTTACAACATCTCCCATGTCATCTGTAGATGTTTCATTACAAAACATTTGTACATATTTACATAATCTCTCACTTGCGATTCTTGTACCTCATACACATATTTGCAAGCCACTGCACTTCACGGAAACATTCACAAAATTAAAAACAGGGAAATTAAAGCAATAGTCTGGAAAGCACGTGAAAACCTTCCCAGGAGCAGTGCAAGAATAGTTCCACAACCCTGCAGCTGACTTCTCAAACAACTGTTGATCTAGTCTGGGATCTTGGGAGGAGTTGAGGGGACTTTTAGTTTCGAGGTACAGCGCGGAAACAGGCCCTTCGGCCCACCGGGTCTGTGCTGCCCAGCTATCCCCGCACACTAATCTACACACACTGGGGGCAATTTACACCCTGCCAATTGTCTTGTAAACCTGTAAGTCTGTGGAGTGTGGGAGGAAACCTGAGCACCTGGACAAAACCCACGCAGGTCATGGGGAGAACGCATGATACCCTTGGTACACATGACCGTGTCCTTGGTACACATGAGAATAAAAAAAACATCGGAGATGGTCTACAAAAATGGACATAGATATGGTAGATGGTTAGTTTCGTTTTTTAGTTTAGAGATGCAGCGCAGAAACAGGCCCTTCGGCCCAACGAGTCCATGCCGACCAGCGATCCCCGCACATTAACACTATCTATTCCTACACACACTGGTGACAATTTACATTTATACCAAGCCAATTAACCTACAAACCTGTACGTCTTTGGAGTGTTGAAGGATACTGAAGGTCTCGGAGAAAACCCATGCAGGTCACGGGGAGAACGTACAAACTCCGTACAGACGGCACCCGTAGTCGGGTTCGAACCCGTGTCTCTGGCATTGCAAGCGCTGTAAGGCAGCAACTCTACCACTGCGCTACCGTGCTGCCCTCATGGTGCTTAATCCAAGCATGTGTGAGTTGCCTGGAACGTGCTGTCAGGGATGGTGATGGCAGCAAATGAGATAGTAGCATTCTTTAGAGGCTTTTAGATTGGCACGTGGATATGTGGAAATGGGGGGGGGGGGGAGTTATGGATCATGTGCAGGAAGATGAGTTTAGTTCATCGTGACACTATGCTCAGCACCTGCATTGTGGGCCGAAGGGCCTGCTCCTGTGCTGTTCCTTTCTATATTCCATATTCTATATAGGTCTGACAATCAAGCACAGTGTGGTGGGTGTATGGAACAAGGTGCCAGAGGAGGTAGTTGAGGCAGGGACTATTGCAACGTTTAAGAAACAATTAGACAGGTACCTGGGTAGGACAGGTTTAGAGGGATATTGGCCAAACATAGTCAGGTGGGACTAGTGTAGATGGGGCATGTTGGTTGATGTGGGCAAGTTACTGTTACTATGACTTAGTAACAGTACTGTTTTTCTTGGTAAACTGGATGGTGGAAAGTCAACCAGTGAGTTTTAACAACAAGCCGGCAGTTTTGTGTTCAACAGTACATATGCATATTTATTTTTAAATCACAAATTAATAGCAGTTCAAATTCCACAGCTGTTCTAATTAAGGCAAAAGAAAAATGGTGGAAAATCTCAACATGTTCGGCGGCATTTGAGGAAAGCGGAACGGAGTGATGAATCCCTGGAATAGCCTGCTACTGGGGGGTTATTGAGGCTGGATCATTAGGGGTATTTAAAGAGGAGTTTGAAGGGGCAGGGAATCGAGGGCATTGAGGAACTGGCACAGGAGAGGAGATGAGGTTGGAGGCAGATCAGCCATGATTGTGTTGAATGGCAGAATTGGCTTGAAGGGCTGAATGGCCTATTTCTGCTCTTATTTTCTTACGTTGAATACAAAATATAGTCTGAGAGACAAACAGCTCGAACCAGGCCATTTGGCACAATTTGTCCTTGCCAACCCATCTATGATAGTCTCACCTACCCGCTTTTGGCCCATATCCCTCTAAACCTGTCCTATCCATGTACCTGTCCAAAAGTCTTTTAAATGTTGTTAAAGTACCTGCCTCAACTAACTCCTTTAGCAGCTTGTTCCTTACACCCACCACCCTCTGATTGAAAAAGTTGAACCTCGGGTTCCTACTAAATCTTTCCCCTCTCACCTTAAGGTCATCGAACTATCGTGTTATCTCTGTTTCTATCTCCACAGTTGCTGCCTGACCTGCCGAATGTTTTCGCATTTTTCTTTTTCGGCACGGATATTGTGGGCCGAAGGGCCTGTTGTACTTTCCTATGTTCTCTCTTTATCAGATTACCAAAATCTGCAGTTATCTTGATGACCATGCACTGTTCTTGGTGAGATCTGAACACAAATGTCTGGATTTGTGGGTAAGCAAAGACAATTTTACCAGACTGTCCGTTTCCAATGTTTTTTTGGTGTTCTCCGGTGCTTGAATTAATTATTATCAGTGAGAATTGTTGCGTACACAATCTCTGCAGCACCTTGCCTCTTGGCTTGTCCTTGTGTGTTCATATCCTGAAGGTTCATGTAAGTATTCTCCATGCTAGCTGGAGAACGGGTTGTCACGGTGGTATAAATGACAGGGGTTTCCTTTGGAATCAAGTGAGAAACATAATTACTTAAAGATAGTGTCAGAAGGTGGACAAAAATGCTGGAGAAACTCAGCGTGTGAGGCAGCATCTATGGAGCGAAGGAGTAGGTGACGTTTCGTGTCGAGACCCTTCTTCAGACTGATGTCAGGGGAGTGGGCGGTACAGAGATAAAATGTAGTCGGAGACAGTAAGACTGGTGGGAGAACTGGGAAGGGGGAAGGGATGGAGAGAGAGGGAAAGCAAGGGCTGCTTTGACATTTCCAACACGAAACGTCACCTATTTCCTTCAGTCCATAGATGATGCCTCACCCACTGAGTTTCTCCAGCATTTTTGTCTACCTTCGATTTTTCCAGCATCTGCAGTTCTTTCTCAAAGACCAAACACACACACACACACACACACTCACTCACTCACTCACTCACTCACTCACTCACTCACTCACTCACTCACTCACTCACTCACTCACTCACTCACTCACTCACTCACTCACTCAGTGCTTAATAGCCTGATGGTTGTAGGGATGAAGCTATTCCTGAACCTGGATGTTACAGTTTTTGGTCTCCTGTACCTTCTTCCCGATGGCAGAGGTGAAATAAGAGCGCGGCCAGGGTGGTGTGGGTCTGTGATGATGCTGGCTGCCTTTTTGAGGACTGCATACACAAAATGCTGGAGTAACCAGCGAGTCATGCAACATCTCTGGAGAAAAGGAATAGGTGGCATTTTGGGTCGAGACCCTTCTTCAGACCTAAACATAATTACTTAGTTTAGTTTAGTTTAGAGATGCTGAATGGAAACAGACCCCTTGACCCACCAAGCCCACTCTGACCATCGATCACCCATTAACAGTTGTTCCATGTTGTCCCACTTTCGCATCCTACACACTGGGGGCAATTTCCAAAAGCCAATTAACCTACAAACCTGCACATCATTGGAATGTGGGAGCGAACCGGATCACCCGGAGAAAACCCGGGCGGTCACAGGGAGAACGCACAAACACTGCACAGACAACATCCGAGGTCAGGATCGAACTCGGGTCTCTGGCGCTGTGAGGCAGTAACTCTACCGCTGCGCCACTGTGCTGCCGACTGACAACAGGAGTGAACTCAGTAGAGACCATTAATGGCAACAAAGGAAGTGAAAGGATGGGCAGAGTGACACAGCTGGTAGACCTACTGCCTCACAGCGACCATCGATCACCTGTCCACCTTAGATCTATGTTATCCCACTTTCTCATCCACTCCCTACCCACTGGGGGGAATTTATGGAGCGCAATTCACTTACAAATCCGCCCGTCTTTTGGATGGGGGAGGAAACCGGAGCATCCAGACGAAACCCAGGTGGTCACAGCATGAACCTGCAAACTCCACACAGACAGCACCCGTGGTCAGAATCTAACCCAGATGTTGTGCTTTGAGTTTGTGCCTGGCCTCACCAAGGCAGTGGAGAAGGCCAAGGATGGGCACTCGATCATTGAGGTGCCATGTTATGGGCGATCAAGTGATCGATATGTCATGTGATGTGCGACCCTTCAAGGGAGACCTCCAGTAAGGTTGTTTTATTTCCCTGGGGCTACAACATGCTGCGGCATTGCCTTACCTTGAAACTTCCTGCTGGATTTTCCTGACTTATAATTCTATTGCCATTTGAGCCTGAAAAATATAATGATAATTAATTCTTATATGGACTTCATTGAAGTCAAACACGCAAAGGATAATGTTGCATTTTATCCATTGATGTCATACTTGATTCCCTTTCATGAAACTTAGTTTAGAAATACAATATGTAAATAGGCCCTTCGGCCCACCGACCACTGATCACCCGTTCACATTAGTTCTCCCAGAGACACACTTTTCACCCAGAGAGTTGTGAATCTGTGGAATTTTCTGCCACTGTTAGCAGTGGGGCAATTTATGGAGGCAAATTAACCTACTAACCTGCACGTCTGTGGGATTGGGTCATACAGTATTTCCGGGAGATTGTTTGCGTCTTCCTTCGTGAAGACACAACCAAAGTACCTGTTTAACTGTTCTTTCAGGCCCTTGTTTCCCATTATAAATCCACCTGTCTCTGACTGTAAGGGACCTACATTCGTCTTCACTAATCTTTTCCTTTTTACATACCTAAAGAAACTTTTACAGTCAGTTTTTATATTCCCCGCAAGCTTTCTTTCATGCTCATTTCCTCCCCTCTTAATTTACCCCTTTGTCCTTCTCTGTTCTAAATTTCTCCCAGGCCTCTGGTTTGCCACTTCTTCTGGCCAATATATATGCCTCTTCCATGGATTTAACACTATCCTTGACTTCCTCGTCAGCCGCCTTCCCAGTTTTATTTATTCGCCAGACAGGGATGAACAATTTCTGGAGTTCATCCTTGCGGTCTTTAAATCTTTGCCATTGCATCTCCACTGTCAAGTATAGTTTGCCAGTCTATCCTAGCCAATTCCCGTCTCATACCTTCAAAGTCTCCTTTAATCAAATTTAGGACCCTAGTCTCTGAATTAACCATGTCACCCTCCATCCTAATGCAGGATTCCACTATATTATGGTCCCTGTTGCCTTGCGCAACAAGATCGCTAAACCTTCCTCATTACACAATGTCCAGTCTAGGATGGCCTGCCCTCTACATATTGGTTTAAAAACCCATCCCGTATACATTCCAGGAAATCCTCCTTCTCAGTGTTGTTACCAATTTGGTTGGCCCAGTCTAAATTTATCCATGATAACCGCTGTACCTTTGCTACATGCATCCCTAATTTCCTGCATGAAGCTATCCCGAATCTCCCTACTGCTGTTTGGTGGTCTGTATACAATTTACATATCTACCAAGCCAATTAATCTACAAACCTGTACATCTTTGGAGTGTGGGAGGATACCAAAGTTCTCGGTGAAAAACCATGCGGTCATGGGGAGAACATACAAACGCCATAAAGACCGGACCCATAGTCAGGATCGAACCCTGGTCTCTGGCGCTGTAAGGCACAGTTGTGCGGTTCACTCTTTGCGGAGGAGGATTGGATGCAGGACAAATATGTTTTCATGAAGTTACTTCCCGCAATTCTAATATAATCTGTGTAGGAAGGAACTGCAGATGCTGGTTTACACCGAAGGTAGACACAAAATGCTGGAGTAACTCAACGGGACAAGCAACATCTCTGGAGAGAAGGATGTGTCTATCTAATATAATGTATTGCATGGAGGAAAAGTAGCAGGGGAATGCCTCCGTCCCTCAAGTCGGCCGACTTGGGGCTAGTAAATTTCCCGCGGTCCAGGTTTAAGCTCAGGGGTGACCGCGCTTTTGCGGTTGCAGCACCCCTGACTGTGGAATAGCATCCCGCTGCTCATCAGAACTGCCCCCACCATCGACTGCTTTAAGTGACGACTCAAAACCTATTTCTACTCGCTAGCGTTTTTGAGCCCCTCTCAGGGGGCGCTGTAAAGTTTATTTATGTATTGTTGGGTCTGTCTACCGTTGTATGTATCAAATTAGTACCTGCACTGATGTGAAGCACTTTGGTCAACGTGAGTTGTTTTTAAATGTGCTATACAAATAACGTTATTATTATTTTTATTATTATTATTATTATTATTAATGGCGGCACAGTGGCGCAGCGGTAGAGTTGCTGCCTCATAAATATAGCAAATGAACTGGCCTCAACTACCTTCTGTGGTAGAGAATTCCACAGATTCACCACTCTCTGTGTGAAAAATGATTTTCTCATCTCAGTCCTAAAAGACTTCCCCCTTATCCTTAAACTGTGACCCCTTGTTCTGGACTTCCCCAACATCGGGAACAAACTTCCTGCATCTAGCCTGTCCAACCCCTTAAGATTTTGGAAGTTTCTATAAGATCCCCCCTCAATCTTCTAAATTCTAGCGAGTACAAGCCGAGTCTATCCAGTCTTTCTTCATATGAAAGTCCTGGCATCCCAGGAATCAGTCTGGTGAACCTTCTCTGTACTCCCTCTATGGCAAGAATGCCTTTCCTCAGATTAGGAGACCAAAACTGTACGCAATACTCCAGGTGTGGTCTCACCAAGACCCTGTACAAATGCAGTAGAACCTCATTGCTCTTATACTCAAATCCTTTTGCTATGAATGCTAACATACCATTCGCTTTCTTCACTGCCTGCTGCACCTGCATGCCTACTTTCAATGACTGGTGTACCATGACACTCAGGTCTCGTTGCATCTCCCCTTTTCCTAATCGACCACCAATCAGATAATTTGCAGATAAAAACATTCTTGTTCAATCTGGATAAGACTGACGCACTTCTGACTAATATTGCAGCTTCCAACCAGATGGTTTTCACAGAACCATCAGTATGGAAGCAGGCCCTTTGGCCCTTTGAGCTCATGCTGGCCCATCAAGCATCCATTTCCATTCATCTCCACGATCCCATTTTATTCGCCCCATCTTCCTATCAATTCACCCCAGATTTGACCACTCTCATCACACGGATCAAACCGACAGAGGACGTAGTAAAGGCAAGTCCAATTCCATCGTTTAAAAGACATTTGGAGAGATACATGGAGAAGAAAGCTTTAAGAGTGATGTGGGACAAGCACAGGTAAGTGGGACTAGCATAGGGAAGCACCTTGGGTGTCAGTAAGGACGAATTGGGCCAAAGGGCCTGTCTCTCTGGTGTAAATCCACGCGCTCACAGGGAGAACGTACAAACTCCATACAGACAGCACCCATAGTCAGGATCGAACCCGGGTTTCTGGCGTTGTAAGGCAGCACCTCTCCACTTTGCCACTGTGCCGCCCTGAAATGTCACCTGTCCATGTTCTCCAGAGATGCTGCCTGACCCGCTGAGTTACTCCAGCACTTGGTATCTTTCCCTGCTGTTATACGCTAGGTGAATGGTCTGAGTTTGTGAAAGGCACCTCAGAGAGAAGTGCCAAATCTTTTTTAATCAACAAGAGTGCCCCTTGATATTTACGTACCTTCAACGGAACTTACCAGTTTTCTTTTTCTGCCTCATTTTTACACATAGGATAATGGCAGTGATGAACAGAAGAAAGACAATTGTCAAGGCAATCGACAGAACAACATGCTGTGGAAATGTACCTGCCTCCCTGCAAAATACAAGAAAAAACAATGACGAGCTCATGGTAATAGGACTGATTCCCCCCCCAGTAACGAACCATGCGTTTTGATCCGGAAAGTAAAAATGTGGAACTATACTTGAATGCAGTGCAGGTTAAATTCTGGAACATTATGAATAATTCCATTGGTATTTAAGGAACTATAAAGTAGTTTAGAGTTTAGAGATATGACATGGGAACAGGCCCTTTCGCCCATTGAGACCATACCATTTAGGGACGGCATGGTGGCGCAGTGGCAGAGTTGCTGCCTCACAGCGCAGGAGACCTGGCTTTGATCCTGACTACCGGTGCTGTCTGTACAGAGTTTGTACGTTCTCCCTGTGATCACAAGAGTTTTTTCCAGGTTCTCCGGTTTCCTCCCACATTCCAAAGACGTGCGGGTTTGTAGGATAATTGGCTTCTATAAATTGCCCCTAGTGTGTAGAACAGAACTGGTGTATGGGGTGATCGCTGCTCAGAGCGGATTCGGTGGGCCAAAGGGTCTATTTCCACGCTGCATCTTTTAACTGAGCTGAACTGAACTTAACTAATTTGTTCTCAGGTGAGGCTGAGTTGGCTCTTCGAGTTACTAACCTGCTTGGAAGTATTGAACCATGAGACTCAGTGGAACTTGCTTCCTTGGTGGTTGGTGCATCTTGAGGCAGGGTGGTCAGAGTGGTTGTGGTGGAAGTCCTCGTGGTTATTATTGTAGAGGTGGTGTTGACAATGCCTGGGCGGCTTGTTCGAGTCCCTTGTGGAGATGAAGAGAATGAAGTTTTGAACATTAAATGTCTGAAAGCACGTTCTGTGCCACTTTAGTGAGGTGTGGGAGATGCTTGTTGGGAGCGCTCTGGCTCTGTGCGGTGAGATTCTTGGTTTGAATCACACTCCAGACATTTGGGCAAAGATCCTTCTGAGGCCACCATAGATGGACCAAGCCTCTTGATCTAGACAGGAGGCTCACCCATTAAGATGCCACCAGATGGTCGCAAGCATTCAAAGACTTCTTTCATGCCCTTCAGAGTCCCGCAGGCTGTGTTATCTGCCTGCTGTTAGAGTTAGGCACATGTCTTCTATGTTGGAGAAGAACTTGGGAGCAGGGGCATGCATAGACTATTTTCATTACGCGGACTGAATTGGAAATAATGCAATTTTGTTGGCGGTATCTACCTGAAACATTAACTCTCATTCTCTCTCCACAGATACTGCCAGACCCGTTATATATTTCATCTTGTACAGTTTGTGTAACAGTGTAAAGTCTATATCACACATCTCATGATGATTCTTAGATCATGTTCATGTGATAGGGACAGAATTAGGACATTTGGCCCATTGAGTCTACTCCGCCATTCAATCATGGCCGATCTATCTCTCCCTCTCAACCCCATTCTCCTGCCTTCTCCCCATATAGCTTGACACCCATACTAATTGAGAACCTGTCAATCTCTACCTTAAAAATACCCAATGATTTGGCCCTCATTGGAAACATGGTAAAAGTTTTTCCCTGTACGTCGGTACAGACGGCAACAATAAACTGAGCTCATGAATCACCAAAGTTTGTGAGTCACAATGAACTGCAGGTGCTGGAATCTTGAGCAAAACACAAAGTGCTGGAGTAACTCAGCACGTTAGGCAGCATCTGTGGAAGGAATGAATAGACGATGTATTGGGTTGGGAACCTTCTTCAGATGTTGTGTGTGTGGTCGGTGTGACAGTGACGGGCAGGGGGAGAGGGTGAGGGGGCAGTCCCACCCCTGCCCCAGTGAGGGGGCCACCAGAGGTTCTGGTCCCGGAGAGATCGACTTTGGGGAAATGAGCCGTCAGCAGCAGAACCGCCAGTCCCCGTTGATGAGCTCCCCCCCCTCCCACACACACACACACTGCTCCTGGGACAGTGGGCTCTTGGTGTGGCCCAATGTAGCGGATCCCCCCTACCCCCCTCTAACCTGCCCCAAACCTCCTCACCCCCCCCCCCCCAACCACGGATAACCGGGGAAGTGGCGTCGAGTCCCTATCAGGACCGAGTCCGGGAATTCCCAGGCTGTAATTTTCACTTCTGGGAGAGTGAGGAGAGATCGTCAACGTACCTTCATAAACCTTCAATGAGATGGAGGTCTTTTCATTGATTGACAATATTCCCTTTACTATCACACACCAGTAGCGTCCTTCATCACTCTTCACCAGGTTGTCGATGGTTACTGAAACGATCAGTTGTGTTTTGTTATCATTTATCGATGTTCTCGCTTGTCGTGGGTGATCAGTAGTAACCACGGTAGAAGATGACAGGTAATAATCACCTTTACTCCATCGCTTCCTGTAGTCACTGTATTCCCGATCATACGGACATACCACAGTGACCGACTGCCCCAACTCTCCCCTCATCTCCTTGGGTCCAGTTATTCCCCTTGACCCTGTGGGCACATTAATGATGAAAAACACTCACACTGCAGCAACACAAGCTGAGGTTTAACAATAAAAAACATGTCATTTGTGCTGTTCAGACAGGTTCATGGTTTCGCATAGATCATGTGTAGCAAGGAACTGCAGGTGCTGGTTTACACCAAAGATAGATACAATGAGTGGGTGTAACTCAGCGGGACAGGCAGCATGTCTGGAGAAACCGACGGGTGATGTTTCCTCACCCATTCCTTCTCTCCAGAGATGCTGCCCGTCCCGCTGAGTTACTCCAGCATTTTGTGTTTCTTCTTTTGCATAGATTCTGTTGCACTTTAATGCTTTTCCCGCAGGTGTTAATTCCCATTTCACTGGGATTGTTCCCCAAGTTCCAGTGAAAGCAGAACTGCTTCTGAATCTATCTGGCGCCCAGATCCTCCTTCCCTGTGGGCGTGGCTTGACCTGAGTGGTGGTCATGTGACAGGAAGCCAACCTGTCTCTCACTCTGACCCACCCTGTGTTCAATCTCACTACAACCCACTTCCCCATTGAACTAGTAGAAACTAGGAACTGCAGATGCTGGTTAATACACAAAAGGACACAAAGTGCTGGAGTAACTCAATGGGTCAGGAACTATCCCTGGAGAAAGTGGAAAGGTGACGATTCATAGAAACATATAAACATAGAAAATAGGAGCAGGAGTAGGCGATTCGGTCCTTCGAGCCAGCACTGCCATTCAATATGATCATGGCTGATCATCCAAAATCAGTACCATTCTGCTTGCTCCCCATATCCCATGATGCCATTAGCCCTAAGAGCTATATCTAACTCACTCTTGAATACATCCAGTGAATTGGCCTCCACTGCCCTCGGTGGCAGAGAATTCTACAGATTCACATCTCGGGTTGAAAAGGATTTTCCTCATCTGGCCTACCATTTATTCAGGTCTCATCCCAAAACGTCACCTATCGATGTTCTCCAGAGATGCTGCCTGACCTGCTGACTTAATCTGGCACTTTGTGCTTTACTAAAGCTGAATATCCAGTTGCCTGTGGTGCCAGTGGTGACTCATCAGGTCAGGCAGCATCTCTGGAGAACATGGATATGTGACGTTTTAAGTCAAGACCATGATATACTGTCTGACCTACTGAGTTACGCCAGCACTTTGTGCCCCATTGAACTAAACTTCCCGGCCTGTGGTGGAAGCTGGATCTGCCACTGATGTTTCAAACTCCACGTCCACCTGGAATAATCATGAGGTGTCTTTTTCACACAAAGGCTGGTGGGTGTATGGATCAAGCTGCCAGAGGAGGTAGTTGAGGCTGGGATTTTCCTATCGTTAAAGAAACAGTTAGACAGGTACATGGAATAGGATAGGTTTGAAGGGACATGGACCAAACATGGACAGGTGGGACTAGTGTTGCTGATACATGTTAGCCGGTGTGGGCAAGTTGGGCTGAAGGGAGTGTTTCCACACTGTATCACTCTATGCCTCGAACACATGTGAAACTCTGCAGATTCAGTTGCTGGGGTGGAGACACATCATCAGATCACTCCAGGTCCGTTCACAAGCCACAAGACAAATGCCTTGAAGGAGAACTCAGAGGCTGGGGAAAGCACGGTGTGAAGAACAGCTGGAGCAGCAGAGTCTGTTGTAAGGCAGCTGTTTTTTCTCAGAAGGGAGAGATTACCACAACTTCTCCACATGCTAAATTGGACAGTCTCTCTGGTGCTTCCTCATTTGAGATGCCCGCATATTCCCAATGGCTGGCTTTCACAGGTTTTTTCTTTGAATGTGCTAAGGTTCAGGTTCAACATTTCCCATTGCAATGCGTGGAGGGAGTGCCGTGTGTCTTTGATAGACACTAAATGCTGGAGTAACTCAGCGGGTCAGGCGGCATCTCTGGAGAGAAGGAATGGGTGACGTTTCGGGTCGACACCCTTCTTCAGACCAACAGTCAGGGAGGGAGGAAGTCAAGAGATATATAAGGGGTAAAGCATTTAGCTGATCTGCTGTCAAGTCACTGAGAAAGTTCACCTGGAGATAGTTTGCACCAGAATAATGGAGCAAACGCTCGGTTCTAAAGGCAAGAGTTACCCCTACACCCATAATCAACAAGGCCAGTTGTCGGGTCATTTTCTACAGGGAGTTAGCGGTGTGCCATTTGGCTGTGTACAGCATCACAAGTCATTAGTGCAGGAAAGAACAAGTCTGCAAGCACTTTATCTTTAGCAGCTCGTAGCCCAGTAGTCTGCTCTGTGGCTCAAAATAATTCAAGGTGCTGGTAAATAATTCTGAAGAACAGATCATAAGTTCATTAGTACTAGGAGCAGAATTAGGCCACTTGGCCCATCAAGTCTACTCCTCCATTCAATCATAGCTGATCTACCTTTCCCTGTCAACTCAAACCTCCTGTCTTTTTCCCAGGTCTCCTGACACCAGTCCTGATCAAGAATCTATCCATCCTGACGTCCTCCACAACATTCTGCGGCAATGAATTCCACAGTTTCACCACCTTCTGACTAAAGAAATTCCTCCTCATCTCCTTCCTAAAGGAATGTCCTATAATTATGAGGCTGCGACCTCTGGTCCTAGACTCTCCCACCCGTGGAAACTTCCTCACCCCATCCACTCCATCCAGGCATTGCACTATATGGTAAGTTTCAATGAGGTCCACAAGGCCAGGCAAGCTGTAGGTAGTTATCTCCCTTCTCCACAGGGAGCTAGCTGTGTGCAATTTGGCTGCATACAACACGACAACATCCGCTGATGGAAGTCTTTACAGGAACTAACGAGTGTTGAGCAATTTATCATCAGCTCCCCACACAGTACTGAGAGGTCCGTGGTTACAAATAATTCAAGGCGCTGGTAAATAATTTTAAAGAACAGGGCATTTTGTAAAACAACAATTTACCTGATGTGAGACCAACGGCGACAAGAACCAACAGAACGACTGTTCCCCTGGATCTGGGACGTTTCTGGTGGGTGAATTCTCCCTGTCCCACCGCCATGTCTCGGCTACGTTGGATCGGTTTGGTCCCTGCACTGCGTTTGAGTTGTCCTCTTCCTCATT